>VZTT01025621.1:5955-23109 GCA_013400855.1 Buphagus erythrorhynchus | reverse complement strand
TCAGATACCCCAATGTTGTTTGCCAGTTTTACAGATAGGACAGAAAGTCAGACAGTTAGCCAGAGGCTATTTTAAGTGGGTGTCTAATTGCATTAAGTTTGTTGTGAGCTAACCAGATTAGATCTACCAATTCAGACTAAAGATCATGCCATCACCAGAGTATGGTAGCCTTTGGGACTTCCCTGAGAAGTGCAGCTATCTCTGAAATCTGGAGAAGATTGGGGATCAGGCCATAGATTTACACATCATTTTTCTTTGGTCAAAAAAATAAAATCTGAAGTTTGTGTTCACTGAGCTGCCCCATAGCCATTATTTAAGGTAGTCTCCAATAATCTTACCTCCTACACATCAGGTCATTGCTTGTGAGTCATGGCAACAGAAAGCATAAGGATGTCAAGGAAGGATGTCAGCTATGGAAATTTCCATTACTAGGGTTTCCTTTTGGCATAATAGACTGTTTGCAGTAACCATGAGGATTCTCTGAGATGTTGCCCAACCAGCTCTCCTCACTGCTGGGGAGTTTTACAACACCTGAATTCTGTAGTGGCATAAGAAAATTCAGTCTTGGTGAAATAGGTGGGGGAGCTTTAGTGGGCAGGTGCAGGCCTGGTGAATGAGGCTGGGAAAGCACAGATATGAGAAATTCAGGCATTCCAAGAGAGAAGTGCAGATAGACAATGCATTTGAAATAATCATGGCTTCTATAGGGTAAGTAATGAGTCCTACTAGCCAAAGGGAAATCCTATTCCCTGCAGTTTTCCATAGTCTTCATCATTTCTTGACATTGTGAGAGCTGTGTGAGCTCTAAGGAATAATGATTGCATGGTGAACCTTTGATTTTATTATCTGTTGTTTGCCATAGGAATTTGAAACCTAGGTGTTGACAATGACGTACAATAAAATCAACTGACTTGACCAGTCTGGTCTCACTTGTAAGCCTGCTGAAAGGAACATGAAGTTTAAATGATGCAATCAGCAACAGGAAATCAAATGGTAAAGTGAAAACTGCCCCCTTGTTTTTTTCCCAGACTAAGATGAAAATTAGTTGCTAACCCTACTGACAGCAAATAATGGTTTCTGCATTTTTCTTAGATGTTGTGTTGTTATTGGATGTATTTTCAATGCACTGTATGAGGTAATGCTTAATGTTTCTTAATAAATAAGCCTGAGGCATGTTCATAGTTGGCATAGTGGATAATATTTTTAGTGGAAGAGGGTGGTAGTGTGCTGATGATGTACCCGATAAGATAAAGAGAGAAAAAGTACATTTTTCTGCATGTTTAAACTTTTTAAATTAGCAAATGTGATCAGCTCAGTGTGATGATTCACTTGGAAAACAACACCATGAAACCAGGCCTAATTTATAAATTGACTTGGCTTTTCTGCTGCCACTCCCATAAAATACAGGTAAATAGAATGTGCATTACATCTTCTGAGATGAACTATTCTTCCTCTTTCTATTCTGCCAGTGTGAAATTTCATGTATGGCTCTTCAGCCATGCCATTGCTAGATCTAAAGGGAAAGCAAGAGTAGATGGGAAACTTCAGGAAATGCATTGTGCAGAAGGAAGTGATGCTGATGAATCACTAGGTTGTACTTTTTGTTCTGAGTCAGAACCAGGCTGGTGCTTGGCAAGCACATGATGGTGAATTTTCTGTTGAATTGCCACATTTTGGGTGAAGACCCTATGTTGTAGTGCTTTTCAGAGTAGTGGTTTCTGTGAACTCCCAGTCTGGGGAGTACATTTAGCTTTTCCTTGTTAAAATTCTCCTGCAGCTTGAAATGAACATTGTCAACATCTCCTCAATTCCTCTCCTCTTTTATCATGTCATGCCATTCCGTGCCTAGCATTAATTGCCCTCTTTTTCACTGTTCTTGCATGACATCTATGATTCAGAGACTGCTGGAGTCAATCAAGAGCCTGTAATGACCTCAGCAGCTTGTGGCATGGGTCTGAAAAATTTTGCCAAATGACAAAAGAAAACACTTTAGTTGTCAGATTCCTTTTTCACACTACAGTGCCATCTTTGAGAGAAAGACCAGCAGCAACACCTTAAAATAACATTTTAATTCCAAAATCATGCTACCTAGGCAAAAGGCTGCCCCTGATGCTCTATGCAGCCCTGCTGACATAGGTTTGTGTTCAGACACTGATTAACTCCTCTCAGCATCTTTCTGTGACACACTTTCCAAAGCCAGTGAGATTCTCTCATTTATTTATATCTCCCTATGTGTTTATATGCTTGACAGTTACTGAAGTGAATATATGAACTTCTTCATTACCGTTCTACCCATAAAGGCATATTTTACGGTTACACAGACAATATTACTTCTCAGTTTCAGCACCAATCATAAAATCGTTATCTCTTCTTTTCCTGATAATTTCTTACTGCATCAAAATGAAGCTCAACATTGTTACTTGGACTTCTGGGTAACATAGATTACATTGACTTTTCTATTCTTACCAGTAATTGTTGCTAAGTTTAACAAAACACATACAACCTTCAAACATACAATTGCATGCCACCTGCTTCAGATAGGTTATGACTGGACAAAATTCTGTTTGCATTTTGATAGCAGAGGTGACTTACTGTCCTTTCCTGGATACTTGGTGTTCAGACAAGTCGTTCAAGTTATTTTATATGTATTGTATACACACTGTGTATTTATATAAACATGATTTCCTTCAATCTATCACACAGTTCGTCATGGTGAGTATAAAGAAAACCTGTTCTCCCAGCTCTGCAGATGGCAGAGAGAGGCATAGCAGAGGTTAGAGCAATATCAATATTGCGATCGTATTTAAACAGTTTGAGCCACACAGATGGTAAGCCTCGACTGGGCCTTTTAGTTCTGTTAAGCCACAGTCAATATGGGTTTTATCACTAAAGGGAAACAATGAAAGGTCTTTCTTTAACCTCAGTGCAACCATCATTCTGGGGGGAGATAGCAGTGTCATTTACAGTACAAAACTCTGCTATCTCGGAAGTTTGCATGTTCTTTGCATCAAGAGCAAACTCTCTGCGGATCTGCAGCTAAAATGCTTTACTCTGGCACTTTGAGCCAACAATCATATGAAGGCAATTTCTTACAGAAATTGACTCAAAATTTTATCACCATACAAAGGATTCAGTTGCCCACACATAGCTGCCTCATGCTATCTGAGGCAGACTCAGACACCTAGAGCATCTGGATATCCAAGGCACCTGCATGGCACTCACAGATACAGGGTACCTGAGCAGTAGAGCTGCTGATCAGGCAGGGTAGCATACTGTGTTCAAATGGTGCTAAATGACAATGTTTACGCAGTTAAGGTCAGTCCCAAGGACAGGATTCCCATCACAGGCTCAGATTACTGAAGGCAGGTGTCTTCTCACAGGTGTTTAAGTGGAAGCCTGGTGGTTAAGTCAAGGTAGGTCATTCTGGCTGCTCACAGGCAGGGCACTGGAAGTCACGTGCAGATAACGTGAACACCACAGGGCATCTGGTGTTGTTAGAGGCCCAGTGACTGTGCCTGTGTATGGGTAGATGAGACAGGACTGTACTCTAGACCTGAGGGCTAATGTCAGTATGTGGCTCACAAGCAGCTTAAAGGTCATCCATCCACAAAACAAAGTAATTGCATCCATAATTTCCTTAAGGGAACATTCCTTGGCCCATGTTATCCTCTAAACCATGTCCATGCTACTTCTGACAGGTTACCAGCCTACACCAAAACCAGCCTAGGGTGTATCTTAAAGCATAGAACAATAAGGATACTCACAAGACAGCAATGGAGCCTGTATCTAAACTGCTTTTGAACCTCCAGAAGACAAGAAAGTTGTTTCAAGTAAATCTGTTTTTTTCCTATCTCCCACAAAAAAATATAAAATTTATTTCTACTTTAAAACCTGAAGATATTAATGTCTAATGCATTTAATTCTTATTTTTGGCATTTTCTCAGTTCAAAAGCTTTAGGAAAGATCATCACTATGGAAATTTTGCTATATAAATACAGCTATGATTATTTCTGTAGCACCACAAAACACAACAGAACAGAATAGTCCTTAATGATAGCATTTTCTAAATCTTATTTTTAAAATAATACAATTTATATTTCTAGCCCTCAAATCATTATATGTTTACATATTGTTTTCTTTCTATACAAAAAAATTTAAAATTTGTAGGTTATTCAATAATCTGTTCTAGTTACTTTTCAGGTGTATCTCTAATGCTCAATGGCCACATTTTCAGAGATGCAGTTCCCAGTAAATGTCATGTCTTTAAATCCTGTGAACAAGTACTCTTCAGACTTAATAGCTACCCAGTGAACTAGCAGTCAGAATAGGAGCAGACACCCATACTAATTCAGTCTACCCCTGAACAGATATTATTAGATTATAAGTGGCTTTGCATTATTATAATCATAGATGTTTTCCAGTTCTAAAGTGATCTTGGAGAGGATGAGGGACTCTTTGTATAATATTCCATTACATCATGTAGCTAGACCTTTAGTATCAGTTACAAATTAAAATTTGGAGTAATTTGGGCATTTTATCATCTAAAAATATTGCAACTAAGCGGAAACTGAGGTCATTATTCTCTTAAATTAAAAAATATTTACTCCCCTCTGTTCTGAAAATGGCTATTTGTTGCTATATCTCCAGATTTTATTATGAAACTTTGTGATAATCAATATTTTTCTTCAAACTTCAGGTCCTTGAAGTATTGTACTTACTGAAGAGTCTCAGCTTTTGTTTCAAATAAAGTAGGATTGCAGAAATGCTTGAAAATGTGAACACTGTGTAACTCAAATGTGGCTGATCTAGGTAAAGGGGAATTTTCACCACCGTTAAAATATGTCATTCAATTTTTCAACAGCTTTGTGTACTTCTGACACAGAGAGAGAAAGGAAAAATTTATTTCAGTGTAAGATTTTGACAATATAATAACTTGATGGAGGTATTTGCATGAAAAAGTTACTGAAATCCTAATTTCAGACAGACAATTAGTAATAATTTACATATACAATGATTTATTGCCAGCCAGGGACATAGTTTATTAACAGATGTAACTGACAGTAGCTGCAAGAAGTTATGCATAAAATCCTGATTTAATTCCAAAAGTTACACCTACTAACGTGAAGTGAGATATTACTTGCTCCTCTAAGAAAAGGCAAAGGTACAAGAGACTGTCCTGTTTTCATCTCCTTTATAATTATGTGGTTTACTGATGTGCTCATCACACTGGAATGCCAAAATGGTGGCTGCATAATGAGATGCTCCAGCAAAAATACACATTTTATATAACTACAAATGCATGAATCAATCTCTTAGTTCAAAGAATTTCCCCCCATTATTTTCAAAAAGCAAGCCCATCTAATTCTGCTCGAGGCAGAAGATGTGTTGCTGGGCACAGTAAAACCATGTATTGTTTTCCCCATGCAACTGACTCACGAGCCAAGACACCAAAGGGCACATTTCTGAAGCCTCCAAGGGCTCCCAGTCATACTGGCAGCAGACTGGCCTTTCTGAGGGAGGTGTCTAGCCTGCATCTCCCAGCCAGTCTCACCTACAGTGTTTGTCTGCCTCTCACAGACTGCTTTGTGTTGGCATCCACCCCCTGCACAGCTATGCCAGAAGAGTGAATAAACACTGGGATACACTGGCACTGGGAAGCCTTCTCTTAATGATGAAAAATAAGGATTCCACAGAATGTGTGACTCAAGTTCTGTCTTCAAAGATGAATTAGCTGAAGTCTTTACTCTGGCCAGATGATGCCTAACCCTGTGTGATAGCAGTGGGGGTTGAGGGCAAGGCAGCTTGCTCTTCTTTGCCTCTTGGCACAGTCTGGAATAGAGGCGGCTCACTGCCAGCATAGCTATCCTGTTTGCTTACAGCTGGGAGCAAGTAAACACAATATTTTGGATAAAGAGAACGAGCCAAGATGCCCTACTCCCTACACAGAGAAAATCAGGCAGCGGTCCCTTTTGGAGACCAAGAGCCCAGCATCAACCTCCCACCTGCTCACTTGAGATGTTTTTTTCCCAGCCTTTTGCCAAAGTGTCTGAATGATACAATCTCTACCTGAAAGAGTGGCAAAACTGTTGGAATGTTTAGTTGAGTATCTTGACTCGAAAGGGATGGGGATATCAGAAATGGGAGTCTTTTGCTAAAAGCAATTGCATGGATTAATTGCCCCAAAGAAAAATATTTTCTCCCTTTCTATGGAGTTGTGGAGGAGAAAACATTATTAACTTGCATGTTTTATTTACTAAAATTAGATGAGATCAAGACACCTATCATGTAGTTTTGTTTACCAGTTAGGAAACCATGTTCTACTCCACCTGCACTTACCTTTGAAGCTGAGTTGCATTACTCTAGACAGGTAGAAGTAGAAACAGAGAAGGATATCTGATGTGGTAGCCTGGAAGTGTGGTGTCTGGTGCTTGGCTCCTAAATATTTAGGTGCACCATTTCACCCATAGTTTACATGGTCATACTAATTTTTACTGCAGCCCTGTAATGGCTGTTTAGTTTTGTGAGAAAGTGTAATCTATGACTGACATTAAATAAACTCAGTTATCATTAAGATAACATGTCTTAGAGAGCATCTCAAGGTAAAAATATTTTAAATGTGTATGATAAAACAACAGACAAAGACCATGATAATAAAAAGAAATTAATTTTGTGGTTCTGGTGATTATTTATGTTAACTCAACTCTAGAGGTTTATGGCATTCCTGAATCTCAAATAGTGAATTACAGCTTTCTCTTGCACAAAGAAAGATTTTACAAATTATATAAGTTAGAAGCTTTTGTATTCTTGTATTCCAAGGACAATTTCAGGAACTAAAGCAATATTTTGAAACTGGGCTTCACATATTTCAGAGAAATTAGTTTGCATAACAGGAAAGAATGAAACTGGGTTTCCAGGCAGCAATATCATGATGTACTACATAGTACACATGAAATGAGCAGCTTCATATTCCTTGTGCCACAATTTCAGTCAGGTTTTTTTCACTTTGTTCACCTCAGTATTATCTGGAACTCTTTTCAGAAAGAAGGAAATCTGCCTTGCCTGCAAATGTTGTTATTCCATGTGATTTTCAGTGGTGGAATCTAGTAGTATTAAAAGTGTGATAGAAAAACACACAGATAATACTGCTCCCTCTCTGGCTTCCTCTGGGTAAGGAGTGAGTCGGAAAGAAAGAGAGAGAGAGCCTCTAACCAGAAAGCATGCATTACATTGGGTGCAGGGTCACAGCAAGGTTCATCATCATGATGATCATCATCACCATCCACAATAAGGGTACTGGAGAGATGCACGTTTTGGTCCTGTGGGTCATGCCACCACCAAGCAGCTCTGTGGCATGTGCCTGAGGCTCCATGCAGGGAGCCCATGGCAAGCCACAGCTGAGCCCTTGGAGCAGTCCTTGGCTGATGCCTGGCAGCATGATGTCCTGCACGTACCCCATTTTGTTGAGAGGGCAGAGTTAATGAATGTTTAGGTTGTCTTAACAAACACATTTGCCACGCTCTAAACCCTGTGGCTATCACTGCCCCCACCACTCCATGAGTGGAAGAGCAGCCCATGTCCAACTGCAGGTGCCTACAAGGAGACCAACATGTTAATGCCATTCAGGCTCCGGTACTGCTCTCTCCTTCTTCTCCATGCATACTTCCTGGTGGCCTGATGGTATGTGACTCAGAGCTGATGACTGTAGGTGCCTGGTGTTTGCTTATCTAAAGGTAATCTGCTTGTTTCGTCCTTTAGTGGAGTGAAACAGGCATGTTCAGCTGGTGATTCAACTGCCTGTTCTAGATTCCTGTCCTACACTGGGGTCATTTGCCTGTCTCCTACCATTCACTGAAGATAGCACCTGATCAGCTAACTTCTGAACTTTTAGAGGTATAATGTTAAATGAGATTAATCCATGCCTAGGTGCTTACTTGTGAGCTATTTGATTACAGATCACAAAGTGGAACAAATGTTACTAGAAGAAATAAAATCCATGTACACACTAAAATGGCTTTACATTGAGTTTTGTTGTCATAAGTGTGCAATATATCCTGCTAATAAAAAATGAAAAGAAGGTTTTTATGTGCGCCTGTGCATGTGTTCACGTAGACAAAAAAATTAAGGTGTATTGTGAAACTACCTGTTTTAGCTGAATAAATGGGACAAACTTCCGGGCACTCAAAAACTTCCAGTTTTTCATATGTGTGTATATATATACACACACAAAAACATCTAAAGTCCATGTACACACCTTGTGTTCTTTAATGACATGCCATAACATTACATGCAGTCCCTTCAAAATCTCCCTTTTTTGAAAAAACAATTGAATACATGTACTTGCATATACTCTAGTTCTGAGTCAAGTTTAGTTAGTTTGGCATATTAGCTATTTGACACAGCAGAGATAAACAGAGATGTACCCTGGTATGTGGCTGTGGCTGATTGTCCACACAGCCACATGCAATGTCAGCACTGGTTTGTCAAACCTGTGGGGCTTGCTCCACACTTCAGTGCTCAATCAGGCTGCTTTGCAGCTAGGAAACAGCTTCAAAGACTTCACTTGGCCTAAGATGGTGAAAGGCATTGTAAGAAGCTCTGAACCCCTTTCTGCTCATTTTGCTGCTGGTGTTTACAAGAGGGCAGGAGAGATGGCATGGCTGCTCTATCACATTGCCAAAGAACATGCCCCCAAGCCCCAGAGAGATGTGAGCTTAAAATCAGCCCAGGTGCTCAGCAGTGAGATCGAACCCATCCCAGGACTGGCACAGTGACAATGTCATTTCAAACAAGCTAAGCACAGCTGGGGATAGGCCTCATCAATGAGAAGTAAAAGGAAAAGAGAAATAAAATAGGAGTGTGCTAGCCATAAAATAATTTATTTGGAATATGTTTCTAAATTTTGTAGACTTAAAACATTCCTTGCTATGATGTTTATTTTTTGCAGACACTTGCTGTGTTGTGACTAATGAGCTGATGTCAAGAGCAAGAAATCAATGAGTTGCAGAGATCTAAATCTGTGTTTTAATAAAAAAATATTATCTGCACAGTAATCTTTTAACTTCTTTTCATGCAATAATATA
Organism: Buphagus erythrorhynchus; assembly: GCA_013400855.1. Classification (NCBI taxonomy): domain Eukaryota; kingdom Metazoa; phylum Chordata; class Aves; order Passeriformes; family Sturnidae; genus Buphagus; species Buphagus erythrorhynchus. Next base: position 14,029 of record VZTT01025621.1, on the reverse strand, counting down.
GGTAATCCTGAATGTCTAAGTCATAAATATTACTAATTTGAAAAGTGAATTAGCTCTTTTCACAGCTGTACCTCTTGCATTCTATTTCATTTACTTCTGAAAATACATCTCAGGGCCAAACATTGCCCTTACCTGTATTTGTCTCTGAAGTCAAGGGAAACTATGTCTGTAGGTCTGAAAGAGTGGAATGGTTGGGTTTTTTCTTCTTCCCTGCCCACGTAAATCCCATCTATGGACCTTATCCAAAATCTTCTGAAATCAAAGGAAGTTTGTAACGACTTCAATGGATTTTGAAGCAGAATTAAATTATTATGAAATGGTTTTAATTAGAAAAAATAAAAATGGTAGTTCTTCAAAGCAAAAACTTTTCATTTTCATAAGTAATAGCTATATTTTTATATATTCAGAGTCTTGAAAATCATCTGGATTAAAATGAAAAAAAAAAAGCTGTTTTTCCTCTTCTCTTCATTTCTTATTTAGAAATATTGACTGCAATAACAATTATGTTGTTTACATAGAATTATAAAGCAAACATTTCCTTATTACCAAACTAAAAATATCAAAGTATCTGAGCTCTGTTCTTTTGTTTACTTTCAAAAATATGATTAAATTTGAGCTCTTCTTCCTCATCCCTAGATGGATTTTTTTAAGTATGAAGAAAATTTCAATGGACAAAATTTGTGAAGAACTCCCCTTTGGCCCAGGCCTTTAAGAGCAGAATACCAGGTGAATAAGTTCATGATTCATGATAGTGCCAGCTGTAATTTCCTTTACACTGACTTAGGCCCACTAAAATAAGACAGAGTTTGTTGAGCTTAAAAAAAGAAATTTGGAAAAAAAAAATACAAACACTTTGTCTCTTCCCAACCCTGCAAGCCACCCCCAACAACATATTTTCTGTCACCGGAGGAGAGGAGTGTTGATAACTTGAATCTGTCAGCTCTTGTCTTCTAGGTTGCTAATGAGTCTCAACATTCAGCTGCTAAATAAAATTGTGATGGACAGAACTTCTAGTGTATCCTCATTGCATTACAGAATAAAGGAGGTCTTCCTATTGTGACTAAACATTGCCTGAAATACCTCAGCAGAATAACTGGTAAACTGATTACTGGAAAGTGTTCTGCTCTTGTGGAATTCCTAGTCTTTATGGAAATACATTAATAAATAGATTTATGGCATATCTTATTAAACTGAAATGAGGTACTGTCTTGAGCGATAGAAGTTCAACCAAAAACTACTACAAAAACTACTAAAGGAATGACAACTATTAACTATTCCAAAATGCAGAACTTTTTTTGCCAACAAGCCTTAATTTGAATGAATATTGTGGTCAACTGTGAAATTAGAAAACAACACAAAAATCCAAGCAAAAAAAAAAAAAAGTTACTTCCATGGTGGTTTGACTGCTAGCACCAAACCTTTGAGTTGGGAATGATCACATACACTGATATGCACTGACTGTATTGTGGATGGGCCTAGAGATAGGCATTTGTGTTGTGTGCTAATCTGAGTTTAAAATTCAAACTCTGTAGAGTATGAAATGTTCTGACACATGATCAACTTATTGTTCATTGAGTGGACCTCACTGCCTCTCCACATATAACCTCTTAACTTATCGGAACTAGTGTGATTTGCAGTCTGGTCTGCAAAGGAGAGGAGATGAAGTTGAGATACATTATTTGGCAGTTCTCCAACCTATCCCAGCGTGCAATTACTTGCTGCACAATACAACCATGCAAAGGTTTGGATTTGGTACAATATTCAATTTGTATGTCCACTGAAAATCAATTCCAGTGTTATGGAGACAGCACAATTATCTGTAGGACATGAAATCAGCCACCCAGCTCTGTGCTTGTTATAACAACATGGAGGAGTTATTTTGCCAACACTATTATAATGTGGGCTAATGTCATGCAACTGCACTTGATATCATGTCTAGGAATAGGCATTTGACATTTTCCAGAGGATTTTCAAAACCTACTCTTTAACAGATATCTACATGATATAAGGAAGTGTTGGGTTTTTTTGTTGGTTTTTTTTTTTTTTCTCTTTTTTTTTTTTTCAGAAGTCAGCTTACAAGCTTTAAAATCAGACTTGCAAACTTCTCTCTGTGTACAAAAATCTGAGACATACACGGGATTTCAGAATTGCTGTCTTTTAAAAAGATATCTCTGTTATATTCAGCAAGTTTTTGGAATCTGGCCCCCTGCTTTAGAATGTAAAACTGCAAAGAGAGGTGCTTTAACCTCTTGACCAGATGCAATGTTGACTGGAGAAACCAATTAGGAAAGAGGACCAAGAATACTATGGCTTAAGTCCTGAAAAGCAGAGTGAAGAATTTATGTGAATGCTTGGGATGATGTGTACATGAATAGATAGAATGCTATCAAGTAACCATGCAAATTAAGATAGATTATTCACCTGACTTGGCAGAGAAATTTTTAAATTAGGAAAGTGATGCCTGATATTTTTTCAACTAGGACAACAAGGCTGTAAAATTAGGTAGGTGCCAACTCCAATCTTTGCATTAGCTCAATGTAATTGAGTTGATGCAGTACTTGAGACTCACAATATTTGAAAGGAGTGCATGAAATTTATAGCTTGAAAAAATTGCATTCATAGTTCCATTCAAATGCATTTCTCCCCATGCATAAATGATAGACTAAATAGCATTGTCCATTGCAAAAACTCACTTTGGATCAGATGAAGAGTGAGATTGAAGCAGTATCTGAAATCTAGGTTTGGAGTCTTATACTGCACATCACTATGGTTTTACGTGAAGTATTTCCAAGGTGATAGGTAGAAAAAGGAGATGCTTTCTGTGTAAGGTATATACTCTTATTTGTCAAACCTGCATCAACCATGTTTGATATCTCTCAGGCTACATTTACACTATCAAACAACTTAGGCCCCCAGTTCATTCCTGGGTGTCTGTTCCCTCACGGCATGGGTTGCATAAATTTTCACTTGCTGTTAAGCTATTATTGTAAGAGATCTCAAATTGTATTAAAATACTGGCTACAGACAGATAGATAAAATGCTATCTGTATTTAAGGGCTATGGCAGTACCACAAGATGCTCTATGCTATATCAGATCAGAAGTGTCAAGCTTTCCCTGAAAGGGGCTCCACTTGAGCAGTGCAATGCATTCTGCATCTCTTGGCTGAGGATCCTGCTGTCAGTCTCTATGTCGGTATCACACGATGCAATGCTTTGCAGAAATAGCTCATCTGGCTCTTAATAAATCCTGTTTTGACAGAAGAGTGAGGTGATATCACAGAGATTAATGACTTCTTCACTTAGATCTTTAGTAAAAAAATGTCGCATCTTTTCATTCTGGAAAGTGTGAAAAATGAAAACGGGAAGACCAGGCTTTATTATTTATCTCTATTTTTCTTCTCATCAGATACAGGAACTATCATATCCCCTGCAAGATTTTCCTTAACATGGCTAGCAAAAGCACAGTGAGTGATGCCAATGAGGAATGTACATCTTGCAGTAAGAAGTCCATTAATTAATCAGGACCGTAGCAATGACTGACAGTGTTTCAAATTTTTCAGAGCAAAACTATTTCACTAGAAGTTCCATAATCCTAGATAAAGTGAAAGGCCTGATCTTTGATAAAAACATAGAAGTTAACAGCTTCCAGGTTCAAGTAAGGGAAGATACAAATTTGAGAACATTACGTACTAAGAGTGAAAAATGTAGATGAAAACTATGCCCATAGATATTGTTATACTTACTGATCTAGGAATAATTTCCTATATGTGTAAAGGTTGCATTTTGATAGCTTGCCCAGAATACACACTGAGCAATGCCATGTCTCTCTGGATTGAATAATTTCACTCTGAAATCAATACTTTCAGAAGCCATGAGTCAATCTGCCTTCCCAGAACAGTTGTCCTTTAATTTTTTCTTTTTATTCCTTTTTCTTTGTTTGTTTTGTTTTGTTTTGTTTGGATAATGCTTCCCTATTCATAAAGTGCTATGTCAGTGCTGAATATCTAACTTTTATGGGAGTAAGATATTTATTAGGTAGTTAAACTAGGTGAGCAAGGTACAGGACTGTAAGAGAAGTGTAAACAAGAACTTTGAGAAAGACTGTTTCCAGTGTGCTGCATTTAATTCAGAATTCTAATTTGCAACAGAAACAGTAATTATTGCTCATCTGGATAGTGAAGAAAGATTGATCTTGACAAACACATTCATCAGTGCCAAGGTGGATTTAACTAAAGAGAGACCTTTTTGAGGTAGAGGTTTCCACCTGAGCTAAGGCAAGACTTACTGGTAGAGGTTGAAATTTTATTAGGTCAGTTATTATAACTTGGAAAGGAAGACAGGACTTCAAACGTATAAGCCCTTTTTCAAAGAGGGGCTATTTGAAAATATAGAAAGACTATATATAGTCTTCCTATATATTAGAAAGACTGAAAAGCCCAGACAGTTTTGCTACTTTTACCGACACTAATGGTTGTTTCTTCTACCTACAAACTTTGCTTCACCTTTGCCCTTTAGACAATGAAGTTTACAGCAATATCCACTTTGTAGTTAGTGGTGACAAACAGGAACTTTTTTCGTATTCCTTTTCCTATATCTACAAAAGTTTGAAATTAACCTTTTACTTCTATTGCCTTATGTTTCTTATCTTATATTAAGAGATGACAATGATTGACTTAAATAGAAATGTCACAAGTTCACTCTTATCAATCCTATCTGATGCCTCTACATTGCAAAGTATTTCTAAGCTATCTAAAATGCTAGACATATTGTAATTAAGGTAAAATGTAATTCAATGGAAATTCATTTATCATATGAAGTTAGACTTTAGATAGCTAGCATTAAGAATACGAATTTGTTAATCAGAATAGCCTGATGGAATTAATAATTTAATGTGCTAAAGGATGCTGTGGAAATAACTGACTAGTGTGATGTGCTTTGTGACTATTGGAACAAGGAAGATCTAAAACCAAATAATTATAAAAAGAGCTTTTAAATTCATTGCAAGCTGTATTGAATATTGTGTGTTTCTAAGAGCTTTCTATGAGTCATCTTCTCTTGGAAAAGACTTCCTCTTCATCATTTATCACAAGTGAAGGAAAATTCTGAGTTCAAAGGGCTTTTAGGTTCCTGAGAGTTGATAAAAAACAATTTTAGTTCTTGTTTGTACAGAGCAATACTGCATTTTTTTATTATTCTATATTATTTTAAATTTTTTTCTTTTACGGATCAATTGGTAGTTGAGTGCTCCGTAAAAAAATGCACACATTATTTCAGTGCCAGTCCAAGAGCTGAGAATTCAAGATAACACTTTCAGCAGACTTCCTTGGGCACACAGCTTAAGCCTGTTTTTCAAAGGTATTTAGGCATTGCTCCAGTCAGTGTTGCAATGATTCTGTAATCTATCAAAGCTGTTACATGAACTAATAGCTCTAAGTTAAGTCAACACAGCTTAAGCATAAAATAAGATGAAGTTTTTCACAAGGCTAATTAACCCTTGTTAGCAACAGACTATACACACGACAAATTCTCCAGATCCCCAAAGCAAGGTGGGAAATCTTTCCAAAGGATATCTCTACTTTAGTAATGTCATAAAACATTGTCACTGTGCTTTGGGGCCTATGAACTTAAGAGGGTCACACTGTTGGCCATGGTCTCTTTCAGCTCCAAAATCTACCTATCTTAATTTCTCTTTCTAGTGACTGCTATTACCTACCTGCTTCTGCAAGGCACTATATGGTCCTGTCTTTATGTCTGTCAACTTTTGAGGTCATCATCCTCATTGAAAACGTCTGAAACAGAAAGGTATTGTACCCTATGGCTTCCCTATAAGGTATTTTTAGGATTTACTCGGATTCAGCATCACAGTTTTTCCTTGACCAGTGGCATGTCTATGCTCCAGAGTGACGCAGTAGCAGGGGCCCTTGGCCAAATTAACAGGCTTAATGAGATGCAGAGGTGTCCCACAAAGCATCCCCCAAATATGACATGTACCTAGCTGGTGGGAGAGTGAAGTTGATGTCTCTTCCCTTCTGGAAGAGAACTGAAGCCCCAGTCATTCCTGAGACACGATCTTAGGGAGTGGGAGAGGAGCTGGGAGCTGCACACCACAAGGCCTAAGAGATCCTTGATTGCTACTGAAAGGAACTTAAATTTCAAAATCAGCTGTTTCTACAGTACCTCATAATGAGAACTGGCTTTTTAATTAGCGACCTGATGGAAGCCTGTGACAGGCAGATGGATATTGCTGTGAGATAGAGCAGCCCCAAAGGCTGCGCAGCAAAGACTGAGCAGTGCTATGAGATTGTGGGCATGACTTTCATCTGATTTCACAAGGCATACTTTCTAAATCACAGATCTCTGTTGTGTGTGTCCTCACCAGGTTTACTACATCCACTTCAGTGAGGGCAGCAGAACTAGATACATGAAACATGACTTTTCGATGTCACAAACACCAGTAACACTACTGGCCAACTCTAGCTTAAAAAAAATCTAGTTGTGTAACTGAAAAATGGCTTAGTTTGCTTTTGCAGCAACGTGCATTGGGAATCATGTTCAGGTCATTCTGGACATTGACATCTGTGTTTTTTCTAGTGTCACTGCTTTCTGAATGGAAGTAATCCAGAAAACGTGACTAACCTTTTTTTTTTATCTTTCCTATGGCTGTATGACAATTAGTGTTGCTAGATCAAATCTAGTCCTCTGTTGCACTTGATTTTGAGTTTAAAGATTTTGAAACNCTACTTCAGAGTGCAGTTTTGCTTCCATTTGCCTAAATCTGTCCACCTTCTTTTTCTCTATCATGTTATCAGCATTCAAGGAGACACATGGGAGCTGATGTACAACTATTGTTGTAGGTCACATTCCTACTGCAGGGTAATAAACTTGTGTATGTATAAATATTGGTATACTCTTTGCACAATTTGTTTTGTTCTTCTGTTGTTGATAAAATCCCAAGTAAAAAAACCAAACTGTTACTGAAGCTGCAGTTTCAGGACACAGTAGCTATGGGGCAATACCACAGTTAAAAAGTTTGTCTCTTCTGCTCCCTGCCCTCCTGCCCAGCTCTCATGCCAGAGCAGAGGCTGTGTCATTTGTGCTGACTGACTGCTGCCAAAGCTACAGCGTGCATCTAGCTTCTGAAATGGCCTGGGCTAAAGAAAAGCCCTGATTAAATGGAGTTCAGAGCCCTGTCTGGCAAACAGTTATGCTGATAAAGTGCAGAGCACTGCAGCACTGGGAAGAAGAAGGTCTTGGAGGAGGAGAAGGAGAAGAAAGAGAAGGAAGAGCAGGAAGAGGAGGAGCAGGAGAAGGAAGAATTAATAGCTGAAGCTGGGTGGGATGGGAATTCCCAAAACTAGCACTGCCACTGAGTCTGTCTCCTGACAGATCACAGCCAGAGCCTGAAGGATGAAAGCACCTTGAAAAACCATAGGATAACAAGTTTGTAATCCTTTTTCTGAAATGTTGGTTATTCTCTTGTCCTTATTGTTAGAAGTAATGAATGCTCCAATACCTTTCAGGGGTTTTTGCGTATGAAGTATTTTCCCTGGTTCAGTTTGTGGGAATGACTCACAGTTTTGAGCTCTTCCTCCATGCTCTTTGCCCTTTTCATACGCAGACATGACTTCTCCGGTATAGATTTGATGCAGATCAATGTGCATGCTGGCATCTGGGAACAAGACAGATAACTTTTTTCTCCCAGTTTCCTGTTTAATTTCATAAGGTGATAGTTCCAGTTAGTCTCAAAAGGCATAATATCCTGTATTTTCTTCATAGTGAAAGAAGTTGTCTTTTTTCTGGCATACAATAGTGATAAAAAAATCTTCAAACTACTTTAGTTAAGGAAAATGTGACTTCTCAGTTCTTAAGAACTAGGGGTGGCATTTTTTGATTGGTGCTGAACATGACAATATAAGCAAATAATACCTGTATTCTTAGCTCACAAAATATTTCTTTTCTGTTTTGAAGCTGGTATTTTGTTTTAAAGTAGCTTTTCACATAACTGAGCTGTCATCACTTGCAGACAAGGACTGAAGGTACAGATCAAGTTTGAACATGTTGCTTTATACAAGGT
>VZTT01025620.1:19032-49127 GCA_013400855.1 Buphagus erythrorhynchus | reverse complement strand
AAGAGAACAGTGAGACAATGCAGGTGGCAGATAACTCCTACTTCTACTGCCATCCCCTCCTTCTGCAAGCGGAACGTTTGAATTTCTGCTTTTTATTAACTTACATAGCACTCCAGTTTGTTTCACCTTGTCCACGTTAGATTGCACAATCTCCTCTCCTCTCCTCTCCTCTCCTCTCCTCCTTTTTTTCCTTTTCTCTTTCTTCTCTCTTTTCTCAAATCCACTCTACTATTATCTTTTAGGGTCAGAAATAAAATATTGATTTGCTCAAAACTCTGCATTATATTGGCCAAAGAACAAAAAGAAATTGTAGCTTGGCTTGAAACTGGGAAACAAACTCCTCCAACCAAGCAGGCACAGTAGGAATTAATGAAAGGTTGAGAATAAAGTAATTTTTCTTAGCATTTGGTATTGTTTTGTTAATCAGTAAAAGAAATGTCATTTTTCCAGGCCTGTGGGGACTAAAGTAGAAGCTCAGGAGATGATTACATTGGATATGAGCTAAAGTATCTTTCCAAGAGATAAAAAATGTCTGGCTGGCTAATAACTATGAGACAACAACAAAAAAAAGAAGAGAGAGGAGAGGGAAAGGAGAAGCTGAAATGCAGTTGGAGTCACAGAGGTCTGTGGTGGAGCATTTTAAGATGCACACAAATCCCCCCAGCACACCCAGAACCATCTCTGCAATGTCTGGTGCTTTCCTGGCTTTGTGAAAATACTGCCACGGATGCAGCAGAGTTTATTTATGGAGAGAGCACGAGAAAACAAATGTTTCATTCCCTGAACTCTAACCTCTCCTGATATTAATGTGTGTGATAAATTCATTGGCTAAAGGCAGAAGATAAACGAAGTGCATTTAGCCACCAAATTGCATTCCTTGCTATCCTATCCCTCAGGCAGAGCAGAGAGGAAAATGCTGGCCACTGTTTTTTCCAGCACCTCGCACATTGGGCACAATCCCAGTGAGTAATAATCCCAGCTAGCAGGTATTTTATTCCCACAATACCAGAAGAATGGAGCCTGAGTTGCCTCCAGGAAAGATGCCCGGAGCTGGGTTTTCCCTCTGCTGCTCCTCACCCTCTCCCACTCCAAAGGCTGCTCCTGCCTGCATGGGAATCCAGGCTCTGCCTGTGCCAGTCACACAGGAACGAGTCGAGCAGCATTTCAGAGGTGATTTATTCCCTTGATGTTACAGCATTTTGATAGCATTATTCGCCAATTTTCTCCTCCCTCTTCCTCCCTTACATACCCTGTTTATAAAACTGCTGAAACAATTTGTAAATAAGTGTAATAGATCAGATTCATAACACTTTGCAAACAAATTATTACACGAATAGTCCCCGTGCCTCTAAGCCAGGAAGTCAGCAAGAACTAGAAGAAAAGAGATTTCTTTTTCTCTTGCACATTGCAGTGCCTGGTGGGAAGGCACGAGCTGCTTTCCTGGAAGTTTGATACTTTCAAAGCGCAGATTAAAGTCACAGAAGTTGTTTTGGGTTATTCTAAAAATTGCACAACTTCGTAGAAAGTTGATACAACATTCTGTAATATATTTGTTTTAAACGTTGGCGGGTTTTTAGTACAAAAATTCTAATCCATTGCCACCACTAGTGCACGAATAAACATGTCTTCCCAAAAATTTTGGAGAGAATTGTCTCATTATACATTTTGTCTCATTATTTACAGCTATCTGACACTCACAGAAAATTAATGAGCACATTTAGGATAAGGCAAAAATTACTTTTAGTCCTGCTCTAAAAGATGTCACTTCCCTAGGACAAAATTTGCACTGCACAGTAGCCACATCTTCAGAGTGGGCACGTTGGGAGGGTTGGGCTGAGCTCGTCTGCTGCTGCCTACAGCCACATTCCAGGAGCAAGGCATTCCTGCTGTTCGGTGGCCATGGAGCTGGCAGCTCCTCTGTCCCTCCCAGCTGGTCACAAAGGGGCTGTGCAGAGCCAAAACCCCGTGTCTCCCCACCCTCTGTGAGCTTTGTCCCTGTGCATGTGCTCCCACCATGTGCAGGGGTGCGTTGGGATGGGGGACAATCCTCTGTGCTGTGACTTCCATGTGGTGGGAGATGACAAACCCAGATTTCTTCGTGTGTCTCCTGTGAGTTCTTCCTCCCCCAGAGACATTTTTCTGTCCACACTCAGTCACAGTGAGAGGGAAGGGGAAGGCAGGTGGAGATACCTCCAGCTCCCATGGCCAGGCTGTTCCCTAAGCTCAGATAAAATCCCTGGAGCTGAGCTCCTGCACAGACATTCCTTCTCCCACAAACAAGACCATTCATCGACTCCTAATTTTATTTTTATTCCTTTCAGCTGACTTGGCACTGAAATGGAGTTTAATGAGTGAAGATCTAACTGTCTGAGACTGACAACTTTAGTGGTGTTAATGCATCCTGTGCAACTTATGCATAAAATAGACAACTTCTCAAGGTCACTGGATATTTGCTTTGGTGCAGCAATAACAGTATCAATCTTCCTTCTAAACCCAGCAGATCAGATAAAGCCAAGGAAGTATTTAGAACCTAACTTAGAAACACAAAAAGGACATGTTCTCTCCAGGTACTCAAATGATTCTTTTAAATTAGCAGGTGATTTAGTGACATTAACCTTGAAAGGCCCCAAATCTATCCAGCAAATCTAAAAGGAATGGAACCGATTTCTCTGGATTGGTGAGGTATAAAATTACATCGTCAGTGTATAATAGCTGAAACTCTCTTATTGATGATTAACCACATTTATTAACAGCAGGCTATAATCCCAAGATGTTATTTGTACAATGACTGAGATGTAATATAGAGCTTTCTAAAGGACCAGATCATGAAATGCACCAAAGGTCACCACAAACCCCAGAGAAATTAGAACATCAGTCTTGAAAGAAATCTATAGTTAGTTCTATTGGCCTGTCTGTCTAGTGCAAAACAATTCTGACAGACTGATTCCTCCAAAAGTTTCCTTATTTTTTATTTCTGCCCCCGATTGCAAGTTAAGACCCAAGCCCTACCTGTGCTGGAGATTTTAGCATTGTTAATGTGGATGGAAACTCCTGGGAGGCCGGGAAGAGCAGCTTTGATGAGCTTTGGGTACAAATCCTGAGGTGGTAGGGGAGAGGAAGCTTCAGAACATCTGGTAACAGCACCTGCTCACTCAGGTGAGGTTTATTTGGTTGTACATTTTTTTAGGGATTCTTTACAGAGCTCAGCAGCTTGGTAGAAATGCAGGAGACACAATATCCAGTTGTATGTCTTTATTCTGCCTCCTTCCTGCCCCCAAACTGCCTGATGTTAAAATCTCAGCAACTAAATTTCCTTGGAAGCAGAAGCTCCAACTACTCAGTGGTTGGAGGTACCTTAAGTTCTGCTAAGTAGTTTCTCCCCAGATTTACTTCGTGCTGGAAAATAGATGTAAGTAATGGTAAATAGCAAAAGTTCTTCCTTTTCTAATACATCTATGACTTTATATGTATTAAAAGTAATAAAAGACATTTTAATACAAATTAACTTCCAGTAAAAATGAATTAGGTTGTTCCTGGAACGTAACTTGGGAAAGCCCAGCTGCCAGGGCTGTTAATCATGTCATGCCTTAAATGATATGAACTCTTTGCAGTGGGTGAAGTGCTTCTACCCAACTGGAGTTTGCTGATGGATTAATTTCCACCCAGAATTCCCATTCCTGCTGTCAGGATGAGCTAAGCATGGGCTGAGCACCAAGGATCCCCTGAAACATCTCCATGGACCAGCAGTAGTGGTCCAGCCCCTCAGTAAAGTTTAAATGCAGGCAATTTTGTTTCCACCTGTTTTAATTCTCTGTCAATCTCAAATTAAACTCAGGACTCCTCAGTAATCCCCATGTTCACTCTAGCAAAGCATTGCTGTATTTTGGTCAATAACTGATGTGTTCCATCTCAGAGGTGGTGGTGTTTTGGTTTATGGGTTCTGTCCCCGTGTGTGATCCATAAATCACTCTTGCAACTGAAAATCATCTCTGAGTGTAAAGACAAATCTGCCAGTGAAACACGAGGATGTGCAGCTCACCCACCTAGGGAACATACACAAACTACATCTCACTCTCCACTCTGTCCCTCTCCACTCGCATGAAATTTTGGAGGCAGAGAGGAGACAATTTGTCCTGAATTTTAAATAACATTCCACTGCAAAATGCTGGGGCTAGCAGTGGCAGCTAAAAGCTCTGCTTTGGTTTTCTGAGCTGAGGAGGAAACGCAGTCTAACCCACAAGATGTTAAAAAAAAAGTTACTAAAAAAAATTATATAAACCTAGAACTGAACTATTCTCTTGAAAATCATTTGAAAAGGGCAGAGTATTGGAATTTGAGACAACAGGAAGAAAAATGATCTTACTTTGGAAAGTCTGTTTGCATTCTAATGAGAGAGGTTATTCTTGGGAAAATAGGCACCTTTCCTGCACTCCTGCAGGTGTGGGTGGGATGTCAGGGACAGATATCACACTCCTCCTGACTTCTTCATGTTGGACAGACAAAAATTACAGCCATTGACAGCAGTTAATGAGAACCTCTGAATGGAGCCAGTTCCATAAAAGGAGTCTATTAGAGCTGAAAGTGGCTTTCCTCCTTCAAAAATATTGTGGAGAGTTTGAAATGCTTCCCTCTCTTGAATTAAGACAAGAAGCTGACATCTTTGAAACCTTTGCAAACCTATAATCAGAAGAAATATTTCACACTGGAAAACTGAAAAGGGTTTTCGTCTGGTATTTGAACAGCTTCCTCCCCTCCATAATTAAATAGCTAAAAGGTAGCATAGTTCTTTGTTTATTTTAAAGTCATGACATTAATAATTCTGAATTAATTTAAAAATGGAAAGTCATATTGAACTGGAAAATTGGCATTTTTCAGAGAAAATGTCAGAACAAAATGTTTTGACAACCCTCAAACTTAAAAAATATGGTATTGAGGAACAAGCCAAAACCATTCCCCAGCTTGCAAAGTTCCACCATCCTAAGGAAAAATGTTGTTGGGAAAGAAGAAAAGCCAGTTCTGAAGTTGGCTGTCATTTGTGTGTGTTGTACAGGTGTGTGTTTTCTGTGTATTGTACAGGTGTGTATATTGTGTATATTGTACAGGTGTGTGTTTTCTGTGTATTGTACAGGTGTGTGTTTTGTGTGTATTGTACAGGTGTGTGTTTTGTGTGTATTGTACAGTTATCCCCAGGCTTTCTGGTGGAGCTGCTGATCCAAGGACCTCCTTGTGCTCCCAGAAGGAATCTCCAGGGCTGCCTTCAACCCCTTCTTCCTTGTGATTGCCATGCAATGCACAGCTCTGGATGAACCAGGCTGAAAAATATCTCCAGGGAAGAATTCCCCATGGCCACAGCTGAGAACATTTTACATCCACTTTTCCATGTAGCCTGATGCTCCCTGTGCTCTCACAGCTCAGAGCTGCTGTTCCTCCCCTCAAACCTCCTGAAAACGCTAATTTTCACTCTCACCTGCTGTGCCTGCAATCCTTGGGAGAGATGAATGCTCTCTGCAAGGCCTGGAGATGGGAGCACCTCCTTCTCCTGGAGCAATGATCTCTAGTCAAGCTGGGCATTGGCCATGGAGCTGAGAATATCAGCAATCTTCAGGAATGCTTGGAGCTGAGCGTGGATTTGGGGACACTTTGCTCCTTTATTACCCCATCCCCTCATCTCCTCTTCTTCCCATCCAGGAGGAAGATCTCTGCTGCAAACCCGAGCATGTCTCCCTGTAGATGAGCCGGAGGAGCAGATAGGGAGGGCTGGATGGCAGAGGAAGGCTGCAAATGAGCTCCCATTAGCAATTGCTGTGTATCTGGTGAGGGGCTGGTAAACAGCTCGCACTTATCTCTCTGCTCAGCATTTAGCTGATTTCCATAATGAGCTCCATTGAACTGAGAGGCCTCGAGGTGTCCCAAGGCTGTTGAGATGCAATGTGTTCTCTAAATCTGATTTATGTAAAGGTGAAGGCAATTGTGTTAACAAAGGGGAGGAACACGATCAACATGCAGCCTGCGCGGTGCCCGCGCCTGGCGCTCTCCGGGCTGGATCTGACAGCAGCCAGGGACACGTCGAGCCTTGGAAAACACAGCCAGCAGGAAGATGTAGGGGGCTTATTTATTATTATCTTCATTTTTTCCCCCACCTCTCCCCGCTCCTCTTGGGAAGAGAGAAGAGCTGCGGCTCTGAGGTCTGCAGAGCATCCCAGAGGGAGCGGAGCTGCGTGTGCCCGGTGGCTGCAGGGTCCTGCTGAGCCCCAGAGCTGGGGCTCAGAGCCACCCCCAGTTCCACCCTCAGCCCTATCTCAGCCTGCCAGGTTCCCCTGCAGAAATCTCACTCCGGGCCCCAGCACAATCTCTATTCCTCCTGCTTGCTCAGGCGCAAAATCCTGCAAACCCCAGCAGTCCCTTCTGTGGCTCTGAGTCTATCTGTCATAACCATGAACAAAGGAAAGAAAACTCACACGGGCTTTTTACAAAATCACTTATTTCTTTGCAGCATCTCTGAGGGCCCCTGTTTCCATCCTGTGTCCATGCACTCCGTGCTGACAATCAGAGCAGCTTTCCAAGGTCATGCACATCAGCAAATACTTGGAGGCAGCTCTGAGGCAGGTGGACCTTGGCAGATTTTGGCCACAATTTACAGGCAGCTACTAAAACTATAAAATAATTTCACTAGGGAGAAAGTAGAAATCTTGTCATGTGACTGAATAGAAATTAAGACTCTTGGAAAAGGAAAAAAAAAAAATCACTGGAAAGAGATGCTATCATTGGGAATGATGCTATCATTGGGAATAATTCTACTTGGGTTGTAATGGGAACTGCATGACTCAGTGGAGCTTTTGCATGGCTGGATGATTCCAGCAAGGATAATCGTAAAGAGAGAGGAGTAGAACATGAAGAAAAAAGGATGGAATGCATATTTTTCTCATGGTAAATTAAGAGAAGGTTGTAGGAGTGGAAATTCAGACAAGGCAAATGCAATGGAATATTGTCACAACAGAACTGGCCATCTGCATCTGCTTTACTCTCTGCTCACAGGGTGGGGATGACAATATCAGCATGGCTGTCTCTGAAGGAGGAAAGAGGGGGTTTTCTGCTAGTTTGCATTTAATTGTGTATTTTGCAATTTTTTACACCAGCTATTCTGCTAAACTTGGTTTCATGTGCAACAAAAGCTAACCATATAAACAATATGTCTGTCCCAAACCCTTATTACAATTCCCACAACCACTCGCAGGCTTTCTGAAACCCATTATTATAATTATAATCAAGAATCACAGGACACTGAGATTTGTACCAAAAATACAGATACACTGAATTGGTTGTACAGGCCACAGATAGAGTGAGAGAAAGGATGGGGAGAGAGAGATGCAGCTTCAGCACTGCTTAATTCAGGCACAGTAACACATATCCTATTTTATTTTTCCTCTTTCATTTTCCAATTTAACTCCTGAAAGCTGCCGAAATCCAGGCTAATATTTGCTCTGTCCTCTTTGTTCTTGTTTACCCTCAAACCAGGGAACCCTGATTTTCCCCTTCTCTCCACAGCTCCAGCAGCCCCTTCCCTGGGAGAGGAGGCAGGTCTGCTCCAAGGTGCAGCACTCAGACCTCTCCAGCAGAGGGAAGGAAAAACCCCCTCTGGAAATTGCTGCAACAATACTTAGCAGATGCAAAATGCAGGTAAACTCATTGGAAAATGCAAATGCAGCGTGGATCTTCATTTTATTAGGCTTTTGCACACAGCTCCTCTCTCCTGGAGCACTTTGCAATCAAAAGACCCTGGAGTGGACTATTTTGAGCCCTGATTCTTCATGCTAAGAGGTGATGCTGATTAGGTTGTACCAGCATAAGGCACTGATACCAATATTCTGCCAGAGGGTTTTCTCAGAGAACACAGGGCCTGATTTTGTTCTCATGTTAGCATATTTAGGGAGTTATACAGGGGGTGTCCAGCTGTTGTCTGGGTGTTGGAACAGATTCAATCTTCTCAGGTCTCTGCTTTGAACAAACAGCTCTTCAGGGTTGCTTTCATATATGGAAGTGTATTTATATTTAAGTGTGTGTGTGTGCCATGTGTATGCATGTGTACATTTGAATATTCTATACAAACACCAGAATGTGCATAAAGAAGATGATGACACAGAGAAAGCAACACCTCCTGCATGAGAATGAGAGAAAGTGTGCCAAGAATGGTTCTTGCTTAAAATGCCTCACCTCTCCCTGTCTAGAGCCACCTCAGGGCAAATCTCTCTCCTAGAAAGCCCAGTGCATTCTTTTCAGCCCAGAAATGGAGAGCAAGAAGGATGAGGGCAGCTGCTGGACCAGGAATGGAGGCACCATGGATAGTCTGTACATCCCTGCTGCTCTGGTTTGCTCACAGGAGGACTCTGGTACTTAACTTCAGATAAATTACATCAGTTTCCCAGCCCTACCAAACCAGCCAGAGTGGCAGTTATTTGTTTCCTTAAGATGATTATAGCAGATAGCTCAGCTCAGAAGCCTGGTTACACCCAGGGGTGGCTCAAAAGACACTGCAGAGGACAAAAAGTAGGACAAAGCAGCCTGAGATCCCAGGGTAGAGTAAATCATGTCAGAGTTTTATGTTTCTTCGAGTCTGCAGGATAACACATTGGCTAGATGCACCTCTCAGTACCCACAGGCAGAGCTTAAAGGAGTCTGAGCTACACCAGAGAGGATTTGGCCCCTTCTGTTTCATGGTCCTTGCCAACTCCACTCTCACACACAGAGGAAAATATTGCCCAGGCTGAAGCTGAGCCAAGATGACCACAGAGGTCATGAATCTATAAAAATTATTAACACTTATTAGTATAATAATCCTTTTTATGACACCATAAAGTTACATGATGCCTTTCAGGATGTAGATAAACTCCATTCCCTGTGCTGAGGGGCCACTTCTCCCACAAATTTCTCTGGCTTGCCTGTGTGCAAACCCCTGCTCTCTGTCTTCACTGCCCTGGGACATCATCCATTGATCAAATCTTCTGTGGGAGGAGTCCTTGAACCTCCTCTGCATAATTCCACTGAAAAGGCCTCTAGGGATGTGGAAAAAAAAAATCATATATTCTTTTCAGGTTTTAATAGTCTAAATGTGGAAAAAATTTGCATTTCCTTTGTTGCACCTTTGGGCTATAGATGCAGCTCCTCTGTTCTGCAGGGAAAAGTGGGGTGCAGTGGGAGGATGGAAGTGGGCTTGTTCTGGAAAAGTAGGACAGATGAAGTTTTTGCACTGGATTTTCCCAGGAGGTGACTGGATGATCTGAGGGATGCTGTGGGAAGTTAGGCTTGGAATCATAGTGACATTATAAAAATGATGAGATTTCCTGCACTCCCAAGTGCCAGAGACCACAGGGAGAACTGTAGAGATGGAGTGGGATAGAAGATCCCTCAAGGAGGACAAATAATGCTGCAGTAGAGAATCCTATTTCTGGAAAAACCCAAAATGCAGTTCCCAGGCTTTTCCCCACACACCAAACTCCGGGTGACTACAGAAATAACACACTGACATTTTTTTACTCCAGTAATAGGAGGTAATGATAGATGGCCCAGAACACAGTGTTTGATTAAAAATGACTAATCAACTCGTTAAAGATCAAAAATTGACCTGCCAAAAGCACTGAAGGTTTCAGAGACCCAACCAGTCTGTTTTTGCTGCTCATGTGAGCCTGTGTGGGGAGAAAGGCTCTCCTGCTGTGCAATCCTGTGGAGCCAGCAGCCCTGGGACAGGCAGTGTGTGACAGTCTGGGAGAAACACAGGCTGCAACTGCTCCCTTCTTCAGGTTGTTGTTGGAAGTATTTTAATCCAAAATAATTACTCAAATTGGCTTCTGGAGAATGAATCTCTTGTCAACTTCTGAGACAGGAATGTCTGTGTATGGAGATTTTTTTTTTTGTTTGATTGCAAACCAAAAGTTATGATTTGTAAAGCAAAGAAAGAATGAGCAAAAGATCTTGAATTTGCCATAAAATTGTTGTTTAGAAATTCTCAAGTTTAAAACTGCTAATTAAACACTTCCAGACTTTACTTTTTTCCCCCAAAATTGCTGTCTTACTTGATTAAAAGATACACAGCTTTGATTTGTTTCTTATCCCCTTCCCACCCACTCCTCCTGATACAAATGGTTTTAAGCAACATTACTCTAGGCAGCAGATGTTACTTGTTTCAGCTAAAATAAAATAATCCAATGCTTAAAAACCCCAAGGAAAACAATCAACTCAATTTGATTGGGAATGCTGATAAAGCAAGAACAATCACCCCACTTCTGACTGATAAATACACTTATAGTCCTTGACACTGGCACATACAGATCACAGAAATCTCAGTTCTGGCTGGTATCAAAGTGCAATGAAAGGGAGTTGCATTGACTTGGAGTTCCTACCAACAGCAGAAAAGAATAAAAAAAATCAGCACGTGGTTAATGAAGATGAATAGACGCAGGGAAAATGGAATTTTCGTGTTTCCAGGGGATTTAAAACAACAGTGAGTAAAATCTTCCTAATAACATAATTAAAAAAAATAGCATGTGGATGTGAAATTAATCTGGGCTGCCACTGCATTGATTTCAGCTGGCTTCAGGCTGAGGATTTTCTTCAGAGAGAAGTAAAGGCCATGGACAGGACAAAGTGACCCTGAAAAATCTGTGTTTGCTTTGGCACAGGGCAAAAGCAGCATCCCTCTGTAAGCTCTGCTCCCACACCCAGGGCATGGATGTGACACCCTGCAGTGGGACACCTGGGGACACCAAATTCTGGGGGTCCAAGGGTGGTCCTGGGGTGCAGGACATTGATGAGATGTTGGAGCAGCCCTGATCATGGCTTTCCCAGATGATGGGAATCCCCTGTACAGAGGGATCTCTGCATCCTCCACTTGGTGTTCTCTCCAAGGTTATGTCTGTGACAGCAGGGAAGAGCAGCTGAAGGACATGGAGACAGCCATGGGCACGGTGTAAGCCTAGAATTGTAGGGTATGTAGGATTGTAGAAATGCAGGATACAGCTGTTTGTGTCCTGCCCCAAGCCTGCAACTCATTTCTGTGCAAACATGAGGAATTCACCCCAATTCATCTTCCCCAGCTATAAAATTGGGAAGTAGACATTCACCTTCACTTTTTGACACCTATGGATTAAAGAACTTGTGTGGGATTTTTTATCAGCAAGATAATTTTAGTTCCACAGAGAAGTGAAGCCATTCTGCTGGACAAAAGAGAGATCAGTGCCCCTGCTCCAGGCCCCGTGGCAAAAATTTGGGCACCGACTCTCCGGCTGCTGCAGGGCTGCACAGACACAACTGCTGAGCTCAGCAGCATGTGGTGTGTGCCTCTCAGTGAGGGGAGGAGGCTGGAGAATGGAGTTTTGGCCATGGTTTGCTGCAGTTTCTGGCAGCAGCAGGTTCTCTGAAGCTCCTTTCCATCTTCCTGAGGGATTGGCTCAGCACAGCAGTGCTCGGTGCAGCCTGACACAGCAGCCACATAAGGTCAAGCTCACAAGATAAACGGCCCTGTGTGTGTGTGGGGGGGCTCAGCCCCCCAGCGTTATGGCACAGGAACCACTCTTCCATTACATGGAGATCTGTAAGGAATCGCTGCCATTAACGGACTCCATTAAAAGCAATACATGTGGGAAAAATTGCACTTTGATTTAGTTTCGCAATGTGGAGATATTGGCAAGATAATCACATAAAAGTGACACCTTTTATAGCCAAGCTCTTTGATTTTATGTCAGTGAGTTTCAATTTCTCACATTTTTATGTTCATATATAGGTCCTTGTTCTAATGTATGCATTAGCTGGCGTAAAGGTTAAATAGATTGTTTTAGCATTTTGGGATACACGTTGTGGATATGCACAAATCTTCAGCGAGCTGGGTGAATTATTTTGGGTAGGCAGGAACTGCGAGAAGGGAGCAAGGATTACTCCTTTGACTTGGTCCCATCTGAAAAAGAAAAAAAAAAAAGGGAACAATGAGAAAAAAAAGTATTCTATATATGTAATTTGATTTGAAAAACAGATCCACAGGCTTCCCAAGAACTGTCAGAAGGAACAGATGGTGTGGGTCACCCTGCTCCATGAAATGCTCCGAATCTGAATATTTATTTTTAAACGCAGAAAAATATCTATTCCTTGTGAGGCAGATTGTGATCTCCCTTACATCAGCAAAGCTGTCTGGAGCTGGGATTGGCACTGGATTGATGCTGAGAGTCACAGGGAGCTGCTGAAGCTGAGGCCATAACCTGCTCCCCCATGGAGAAAGGCAGTTTCAAGGTCTGGTTCCACGGTTAAGCACTTGAGACTAAACTCCCATCTTGTTCCAGTGATTGCACAGCCGGAATATTTTTGATACAAAAAATCCTGGTGGTGAAGGCACTCAGTGTAGGTGCTGAGTGTCCTGTAAGGGTTACAGGTAAATCAGGAATGATGTCATTAGTGTGACTTTCAGAAGTGTTCATACTTGCCTGTGGTGTGGGGCACAGGAGCTGGCTCCAACCATTCCTTATCCTCACCTTTGGCCTGGGCCAAACACACACCTGGGGGAAGTCATGTCTCAACAGCCCTTAAACCACCCTGGTATATTTAATCTCTCAATTCATCTTTTCTCTCTCTATCCTCAATCTCTGTTCTGCAAACTCGTCTCCCCATGTCCCTGCTACTTTCAAAGAAGTCTTTGAAAGACCAGTGTTACAAGTCTGGGTTCTAACTGGTAATATCTTTCTCTGTCACTTGTTTTTTTCCCCTTTTTAGTTATTTCTGAAAGTCTTTTGCCTCTATCAGTCCCTGAACCTGGATAGATTACTCTTCAACTCATGAAGGGAATTCAAGTTGTCTCTTTAAATCTTCCTCTACCCCTCCACTTCACATACTCCCAACACCTCTTTGTCTTTCCATTTCACCTCATTTAAATATTCAGCCCAATTTCAAGGCTTAATAAAGATGAATAAGATTGAGATTAGGATTTAATAAGAGTGTTAAGGAAAGATTTGTCATTCCAATGGCTGTAGGTCTTGGCTGAAACTGAGCTGGCATCTGGCCTCTGGGCATGTGCCAAGTGGAGCTCTTGGCTGGCAGCAATTATGGATTTCTCCAGAAGGGCAGGAGAGGTTTCCTTCACTCAGCTCTGGCATACAGGGATGACTTACTCCTGCCTGATTGTCTTCTCACAATCCACTTCCTGCACTAAAGGCAGTTTGACTCAAGGACTGGAAAGCCTGGGAGCTCCATGTTGATTGAGGCCTTTTTAGGTACTAGGTCTTAATTGTCTTCATTAGTGCATTTCACATTCAGGTAAGAGCTGAATCAGTGCTTTTCCAGGGTCTAAATTCCCATCCTGGAACTGAGATGAATTGCAATGACAAAGCCTGAATCCATGTCAAAGTCTCAGACTGAACTTTAACAAACTGAGTCGAGTTTGGCCTCCATGGAGGTGCAGCTGTCAGAGTAAAGCTCAAGGAGGAAACGTGTGATGGGCACTCTAAATTCCATTATTGCTTTGCAGACATCTACTAATGCCATTAACTGTGTGCAGGATGAGCTGAATATCTCCTCTGGGAGCTGAGCAAAACCCCCTGGACCTGCAAGTCCAGGAGTAGCTCGACCTTGAAGCAGGGTGTGCTGAGAGCTGGGAACACACAGCACAATGTGTCTGCATGCCAGCATGGAGAGTGCCATTGAGGGGATGGGATGGGATGGGAGGATGCCAGAATTTCTCAGAGGAGCTGCTTCCAAGCTGAGCTAATCTTCTGTCACTTGGTGCCCTTAATGGGAGAGTCAGGCTGCAGGAAGTAATTTGATCTAAAATACAGCATGTTGGACATAGCCAGCCTCACGTTTGGGATGCACCCCACATTCCCCAAAGCTCTCTGCAGCCTCTAGTGCCTCTCTTTGCCCAGACCCTTTGGGCTGTGCCAGGCTCAGCACTGCATTAAGCTCCTGGGCTAGTCTGAACACTTGTAAAACCTCGCTGATGTCCGTCATGCTTGGGCTGAAGATGTTGAACCAGAAACGTTGGCTCAAACTGTTTTGACAAGGGCTTGTTGGAGTGCCTGAAACCTTGTGCACACAAAGCCCAGAGAGGCTTAAGGCTTCTCGAGATTTAGGGACAGATTCCTGGAGCAGGGAAAGCGCTGAAGCTCTTTGAGAATCAGGGGTTTGTGCTGCTTTACTCCAACAAGGGGTGTGGACCTGGGGGTGCTCTCACTGCTTAAATTGCTCTGCAGTTTTAGAGAGTTTACAGTAAGCCTCTTAAACTGCTCTGAGGACTTACAGTATCTTAAGCCTCTTAAATTATATTTAAAAAACGTACGGTATTTTTGGCAGAATCTACCGTTTGGAAGGATTCAAGGTTAGGAGAAATCAAACTTGGCTTGCTTGATAGATTTTATTGAGAATTAAATATATTTGATGAAATATAGTTTTAATAATTGAAAAATTATAAACTGAAATAATTATTTTGCCAGTCTACATTAATGGAATTGCTTGTGAACATACATTAAAATATTCAAACTGGCAGAAAACGCCATAATTTTTAAACTCACAATTTCCTGGTGTAGGTCTTATTAATTTTTCAACTACTCATCCAATTTTCTTCAAGCTTGACTTAATTTTTATGTCACAGTTTCCTCTACAAAATAAGACAGTTTGGCAAGTCCACCCCAACATACTTTTAAGAAATCAAAATGTGAAGTATCTGATCAGAGTATAAGAGGAAAATACTTTTTTTTTTTTTTAATAAGTCAAAGAAAGATCTTCTGGTATTCCTGAAAATTAAATAACAAAAAAGAGTACCCCAAAGCTCTTAGGGTGAGACTAAATTTAACAGATTTCTTCATGCACAATTGAAAGGAGAGATTAAAAGAAAAGAAATTGGAAAGTTAATGTGACTACAGAGGTGGTGACAGGCCTTTCCCATCAAACTCATTAACTACTCCATTTTAGTGACTCTCTGAGCGTGATGATTTTTTTTTGTGACACGAGACAAAAATATTGATCTTTCCTATGTTCCATCATAACTAACATGCATTTAGAAAATACCAACAGAAGTTACACACACACACAGAGGTTTTTTAGGCTTTCCTTCAAATTTCATCAATAAGCTGCATCTCTCCTTTTCTCCACCTGCCTGTCATAAAAATGGTCAAAGAAAAGACAGCAAGACTTCAGTGGTCATGGAAAGACAGCAAGACTTTCCCATGGAAATCTTGTACACCTACAAGAAGGAGCTCTGGCTTTAACAGCTCTGGTGCAAAGTCTGGAGTCCATCCACGTGAACAAATGGGCACCATATGTGGTTGACAGCCAGTTCTTTCAATTCCAGCAAAGCCAATTGATTTGAGTACACCAATTTCATAGGGGTCTGTTGGGAGCCATCAGATGAGCCTCGATTTTGACAACTCAATCAGCAAGAATGTTCTGTTCCTGCAAGGCGAGGGAGAAAGTAACTACTAACCAAAATCCTGAAGCCAGGCTTGCAGCAGAACTGAGCTGCATCTTTTTGAAAGCTCCATAAATGGATTATTTTAAAAAGTGAACATATTTTGATTGTTTTGCAACCCAGAGCTCGGCTACAGAAGTTGTCAACATGGTTAAAACCTGAAGGGATCCTGAAAATGTTTATTCAAAAGAAACCAAGGCACTCCTTTGCCAAAAGAGAGCCAGTCTGTACAATTCCACTCTGTACTCAGGGGAGAGGTGGGGACAAATTTCCTGATACTGTTTGCAACTTGAATATTCCAGCTGATTTTCACAGACCAAACCAGTTTCAGCATTTTTGAGTTGAGTATCTGAATGCCCAAAATGCTGCTGGACAGTGACATAAACCTCTAAAAGCATGATTTGCTTTTGGAAAGTTACTGGTTCTGCTGCACAGAAGAAAATTCTGCAGATGCAGTTCTTATGGCCAGACATTTTCTTATTATTTTATGTTGTCTTTTCAGGCCTGTGCCAGTTGTTGCATTCTCTTGCCTCTGCCCTTCTAACACACGTGAGTTTGGAGCTTTAGCACATTTTATGTGTCTGAAAGCCAGGGGACCATCTCAAGCTCTGGGCATCACTTACACAGGTCTTGGGATACATTCTGGTTTGACTTTTTAATTATTTCCACCTCTATCCCTGCAGTCAGGCCTTGCCTATCCCCCATCTGAGCTTCACCAGTCCTTCTAAACATTTTATTATTGTTTCAGTGCTCATCTACCAACAAGACCTTGGCACATCTGAACCCCAGCCTCTTTTTCCCTAGGAAATGGTTGAAAATAGCAGTAATTATGGAGGGGGGAGTGGGGGGAAGAGGGGAATTGTTTTGTGTTTATCATTATTATTTAGTGGATATTTTTGTAGCATCTTTTAGAGATTAAGTTCAATTAGGAAACAGATGGCACCAAAATATCGTCAAATGTTTCTGATGGGCAGCAAATTACTGACTTAATTATGTAAATAATTAAAATTTATATTTACACCTGATCATCCAAATGAGGGTGAAAATACCAATTTCAGGGTTTGTAATGATTGCTGGCAGGGTGTCAACCTGTGAAAAAGTCGCTTCTTTTCTTCAGCTTCAGATATCTCCCTTAGATCCCGGAACAGTCAAAAAAACCCTGGAAAAGGGCAAAAAAGAAAGAATGAATGAAGATTTCTGGCTAAGTTTTTGTCATGTCAGTGGTCTCCTGAGTTTAAATGTGTTGGTTGAGAGAACTGTTATGAGCAGGCTCTCACTGCACCCAGAGCTCAACTCAAGCTTGTTTTGTGCACTTGGTTGTACAAAGGGGCAGTTCTTGTGCTGAAAATTTCAAGGCCAAACAAACAGGGCTGACAAGTAGCCAAAAAAAAAAATAAAATTAAAAAAGGAGTGAGAGCAAGAGAGAGTCAGACAGTTTTATTAACTTCTGTATTACAGATGCAGAACTGAGGCACAGAAAGATAAAATGTGTGATTCTCATTTGCACTAAATTTGCTTTCCACTACTCTGACAGCATAAACGGGCCATGAAGTGGGTATATATTACATTTACACTCTCTTTTCATTTCTCCCATGATGTTAAAATGCTTCAGTGTTAGTGAATATCAGGCCCAAAATGATTTCTCTAAGATCACAGAGGAAATCGATGCCATTGAACCCACATTTCCTTAGAGCCACTTCAGTGCCTCAGTCACAGGACATCCTGTCACCCCTCTCTGGGCAGGAGTCTGTACACAGCCACAGGTTACTAAACCTGCTCTAAAGGTCAGCTTTTCGAGGAATATGTAAAAAACCAGGAAAACTAATCAGCTTTTCCTTGTCTTCTCTTGCCTTTGCTTCTACCTGTAGATCATGATGGCAGGAGAACCAGGAAATGATAGAAAAAACTCTGAAGCAGAGGTAGAGATCAGCGTGGTGACCTCTAACCTCAGCTTTCTTTCTGTCCATCCCAGGTTAATTTTTTCCCAGACAGAGATGGAACTGCTAAAATCCATCAGGAATCACTATTTGTGTTGTTTCCAGTATCCTATTTCCTAGGAAAGATATTAGAGCTGTATTTGCCTCCAAAATCCAAAACTCCTTAGGACATGGGTTCACTTCATCTGCTCCAGAGGTTGGGATAGGTAAAATGTCAGATAAAGCCCTGTGGTTTTGATTCTGAGCCATCTTTGAAGGACAAAACCAAGCTTTTGTGTTTCTTCCTGCTTTCTGTGTCACAGGTTCTGCAATATTAAGATTTTTATCTTAGCCCTATTTTATCAGTGCTCTTCTCCCATCCCTAATTTGAAAACAGTGGGGGTGGGGAGGGGAGAGGCGATAGGGAGGTCAGACAAATGCTTCTATTGATATCCCTGTAATAAAAAGAGCTTTACTTTCCTTTCTGCTGATAGCAGTCAAAGGAGCTTTGCTTTTGATAAAATTAACCTTGGAGCCAGAAACAACAGAAGCTGCTCTGATTTCATCAGCCCTTCTATCTGAGGAGATGTGAGCACTTACCAGCACTGAAAGGGGATGGAATAGGGCAAATTCCTCCCCTCAGCTCAGCTGAGTGGATCCCACCTCTAGTGCCTTGTGCTCAGTTTCAGTGCCTTGTCCCACCATGGAGATGGAGAGAGAAGCAGGAAAACATGGATACACCTTCACACCTTCACACCCCTTCACAAGGACATGCTCAGAGCTCCTCCTGCACGGAGCAGCTTTGTTTTGCATGAGATCTGTAACAGTAAATTTGCTTGAAGTCATGTCCTACAGTCACCCACAGGCAAAGGTGTTCACTTGGACCATGGTCCAAATGGATATTTCCTCATCATTCCTGGCTGGAATGATACTGAAAGGATGATAGCCTTGTCTGTCCCATCACCCTCACTGGGTGGAATGACATTGAGAGCATGAGAACAGCCTTGTCTTCCAGTCATCCTCAGCACTGCTTCAAAGTCAGGGAGGAGCCTGTCTTCCAGGACTGAGAGTCTTGTTATCACAAGCAGATTTTATGGTCTAAGCTCTCCCCCAAACAGCCATTGATCAAATACTGCCTGGCTCTTAATTCCTTATTTAATGTGTTAGTAACCACTTCAAAAAAGTACCTGTGCCCCATAACGCCAAAGTGCTTCATCATAAAAGGTAATGATTATGATTATGATTATGATCTGCATAAGCAAAGGCCATTGCCTGGTCTGTGCTGGCAGTGTAAAGGGATTTCCTTCCCTTCTCCCTCCACTCTGAAATGTTCTCCTGTGCCCCACAGCTGTTAACACCACTCTGAGCAGGTGCCACATGTGGCTGACACGGCTCAGAGTCACAGCTGTTATTCAAGGGTGGAAATAAAACCTGCTCATTCTTTTGGAGGATGCTTCCCTGCAAGGCCTGGGCTCTGTGCTCGTGCAGTGACATGGAGCTAGGAGTGAAAATGGGAGGATAAAAGAGGATATTGTGGCCCAAGTCTGTGTGTGTAGGGAGTGATGCCCATCAAGGGATTGAGGGGTTGAGCTGTGATATCCAGCCACTTCTGGGCTCTCATCTTAGGAAGTTCTAGTGGAGGAAGGCTTCAGCTCAAGCAGAGCCATCAGCAGGCAGGAGGGATCCCCACACCACACCAGCCCTGACAGAAAATCCTCCCGAAGCCTTTGTTCTGCACAGACCTCTCCATCCTGATGCAGCCAGGACAAATTTCATCCATCCCAAGGAACAGTCTTGTCATCACCCAGGGCTGCACACTGCTTTGGGAAGGGTGGGCAAAATGACAGTCATCAGCCTGAAAATATTCTCCTTTTCCCTATTCCTTTCTCCTGAAGCAGGGGATAAAAGCAGTATTTTTATCCTCTGTGGAAAAGAGATGTGCAGAGCACTGCTGGAGAAGGATTCCAAGTGGCTTCCAGAGGAAATCTCTGCCAATCTACCTCACTGCCGATTAGTACAGTGGTTTAAGCAGCTCAGGGTAATATTTCTCAGCAGATGGCTGTAAATACTCATTGTCAATATGTACAAATAAATATTTCAGGTGGAACAGACACAGAATGGTTCATGTCTCCTCTCAAATACACTCTGGGCTTTTCCCTTCTGTTTTCTTTCTTTTTTTTTTTTTAATACATTAGTATAATTCCAATAAAGCCCTGAAAAGAGGGACATGAGGATGTAAATGGGCATAGCAATTCTGATTTTCCCCTGCTCTTCTGTCCTATCCATGTTTTCTTCATGGCAGCATTGTCCAGTGAGGAGAGCAGGAGTCAGATGAAATGGTTTCCACTCCTGCCCTTGCAATGTGACCTTAACCAAGTTGCATTTACTCTCTGCCTCTTTCTTTCTTCCCTCCTAGAGCTTCGTTCTTTGGGATTTTTTTTTTGTCTATTTTTTGTGAAAAGTACCATCCATATTGGATGCATTTGAAAAGAAATCCATGTCCAGTGAGGATGTTGGAAGCTATTGTAAGAAAAATTAGAGTTTTTAAGCCCCACATGGCCAATTGCCTCCTTACACCACTGAGCAGTGTGATTGTACAGTTTGTCCTACTAACTCAGCAGGGGGAGTTGGAGATTCTCAAATTTCCTTCCATTTTTTTCCTATTCATTTTCAAAGGTGAAAGCAAAAGCTGCTTTTTTTTTTTTTTTTCCTGTAAGAATGAAAAAAATGTTAATATCTTATTTGGTCTTATTTTCCTACACAACTGAGGATTGAAATATGCAGCCACTTCACTGGTTTTAGAATCAAAGCATTCCCTGCATTATGGAGTTGTGTGAGAGGGAATTGAAATTGCTACACGCCCATTCAGCACCTAATTGATTTCTCTACCTGTAATGCAATTTTTCCCCCTGTATCTTTTGGACAAAGCATTTACAGTGATATTGTCTTGCTGTAAGCCCACACTGGCACTGTTCAGTCATTTATAGCAAGAAGTTGGTTGGAAAAATGACAGCAATAACTTCATGCTGGCTCTGAGTGGGGCTCCTGAGTGAGCAAAAGCCTGACTGTAGGTGTCTGGGCACTTTGGCTCGCCAGTATTTGGAAAAAATGCATGAAGTCTTCAAAAATCCCTTGGCCAACATTTTTTTTGGAACAGAAAAGATGTCAACACCAAGAAAACCGTGATATATGGCAGCCTTCTTTGTAGGGTTACAGCACAGTATTTTAGGACTATCACTTGCACTTGAGATAACTTGTGTCTCCCTAAAAATATCAAGCTTGCAAAGAGATTTCCTGAGAAGCCACAACCCAGGTAGCCCACATTTTTACATAAGATGTGCAAAATCAGAGGTGGAGGCAGGGGAAAGCAGGGGAGTTTTGGGGAAGAGGGATAGGAGGGTTCAGGAAGGCAGCACAGCACTGTTTGCCCAAGCAGGCTGCAACAAATTACACATTTGTGTTGGGTGGTGGGATTAATAGGTAACCCACAGTTGTGCTGGAAGAATATATTTAAAAGCTATGAGCTACTCTGGAAGAGGCTTTTGCTTATGGTTCTGAGTCTGGCAGTGCTGTGTTGTTCATTAATTCCAAACCCAGCTTCTATTAATACTCAGCACACCTGTGTCTTTTCATATTGAAACAGCTTTGTAATGAGTTTGATAAGAAAATACCTGAGTCAGTGAAGATTTATTGGTGAGGCTGCAGAATTGCCCCGCTTTGTCTAAACTACTTTTGAGCCTATTACGATTTTCACCCATATTTTAACAGCTTGCCTGAAATAAATATGGCCTCATTTCTACCCTGGCTGTTTTCTGTGCACAGCACTGGTCTTTGATGCATACACAAGATAGTAATTAATTTGCAGTTTCATTCACTAAGAGAGACGTGCAGTGGGAACGTCTCTGGGTGGATGGCAATTACTGCTTTACAGCACACCACAAGGTTTCTAAATGGAGCACCATCTCCTCACACAAATTGTTTTCCTTAAAGATCAGAGCTGGCCCTACTACCCCACTATCTCCTTCCTCTGGAGTTTGCCTGGAAAATCTCCTGTGTGGTGGGAAGAGGAGGGTCTCTGGAACAACAATCCGTGTCTTACTGTGCTCAAAGCATTTGTAAACAACTCACAGTGTTTGCTCAGAGGGATTTTTTTTTTTTCCTGCTGTATTTCTGATGAATGCAATGAAATGTGTGGGAAATTAAGGTCTCCTAAGTACATTTTAATTTAGATGAAAAATTATACATTATTACACCATACTGGTGATTGTTCTGACATAATTGATTGGGAGGGCCATCCACAAAGAACAGCAGGAAAGCTTGACTTTGAGGAGAATGCAGAAACAGTTTTAACTATTTAGGAGTGTGGTGGGAAGCAGTGTGACAGACTGGAAAACCTGGATTTCGGGTTCCATTTTGCCATTCTTTGGGGGAATCACCTCCTTTTCCTCTGCCTCTCTTTTTCCACAACAAATTGGCAAGACACCAAATGGGGTTGGGGCCAGGGCTGGGGTCAAGATGGGGGTGGGATGTGCTGCCCCTGCCACAGATGAGAGACTTATATGCTGGAAAGGAGGTTTTTACTTCAGTGATGACATAGATTGGGGAAAATTCAGATCCCATGCAGGGCCACACCTACCAGGCACTGTAGTGAAGACAAAACAAATAACCTCTAAGTCTCTCAATTCACCATTCCTTAGGGAACTGGTATTGTTTTCCCAAAGATATTCCACACAATATGTGGCAAATAATTTTCCACCCTCCTCTAGGTTTTTGGGGTTTTCACAGATGTAATTACAGTTAATTTAATCTATCTTGGAGAGGTCATCTTACGTTATAAAGACAGTGTGAGGTGGGAGATGTTACATGAAATGTCATTATTACAATAAAGCAGCTGTGCTGCTCTTAATTCCCACTCACAATGTGAGGACAGACCTCGGTATATTCTGTTTCTTAGGTTTTTAACTGTGAAATACCAGTGAGTGAGAAATAAGGGTGACTGAATCCCTGTCTGCAATACCCAGATTGCTGGGATTATGGATTGCAATGGGCATCCAGCAGGCAAAGTTCATCTTTAGAGTGACTGTGCATAGAAAACTCAACTCAAAAGGCAAGAGAGAGCAGGGAAGGGGAGAAGAGAAGGGGAAAAAGCTTGCTTTGGGTGAAACAGCAGGAACCAGGACTTCACCTGCCCTGGCTTTCCTCCTAACTCTCAAGATGAACATCTCCATCCTATTTGGTTGTCCTGGCTCCCTCAGGTAGCAGCTGGGAGGAATATCCCATCACAAACACACTTCATCTGACCCTTTAGGGATGGGATGAGACAATCTTGGGATGAGATGATTTTCAGCCTCCCTGGCACATGCTTTGGTGCCTGGTGAGTTGGAGAGGTCTGCACTGTGAGCATTCACAGTGGGCAGAAGGCTCCAGGGATCTCTGTTGCTCATAAATTTACGTGTTGAAAACAAAATTTTCCAGAAGCATATGGGGTTTTTCTCAGTAATTTGTGAGATTTTTCCAAGACTTTCTCACTTCTCAGTGAGAGTTAAAGCCCCAAAAGAATGAATCTCCATGGGGTGGCTTGAGAGATTAAGATACTGTTGGGAATTGCAGAGGCAAAGGTAAAAGTTGAAAATAATGGGGATTTAAGGTAAAGAGTTGGCTTTGGGAAGAGTTTTGGGTAAACCATTGAGATTACTGAGAACTGCTTTCCCTGTGCTGCAGAAACACTCAGTGCCTTATCTGCCTTCAGGAAAACCTGTTATCCAGAGGATGCTGTGAAATCAAAATGTTTCTCCTAAGTGTTTGTTAGCAGTGAGGGGAATATATCTCACCTGGATTTGTGCAATCCCAGTCTACAGACAGCTTTGGTTTATTCAGACCCTTACGAAATTATTGCCACAAGTCTTTCCTGAACTGACTTAGAGAATGCATGGCTTTGCCTGAATGGATTTATGCTATCTCCAGAGAAGCAGCTGAAAGTTCACACCCTACATGATCCTCGTGGGGAGGAAGAGCAGGCAGCTCTTGAAGAATGTATTTTGAAGCACTTTTGAAGAGGCCATTGCTGATTTCTGCCTGGCACAGGTTTCACCACACACTCGATGGGGCTCAAAGCCCTTGAGTCTAAAGGCAGCAGTAGCAAAACCTGAGTAAAAATGTCCCATCTTGACACAGTGATGGGGTTTTCTCTGTGCTGTCAATAAAAACAGCCAGCAAAAAGGCTAGGTGTGTCTTATACAGTCAGAAGACTTCAGAGATCTTTACCTGATGCACAGGATGTGTGCTGCTTGCTTTTCCCTGGGCTAAATGTCATTCCCAGGAGAACAAGTGCTCTGCCTCACCTCTGCATTTCAGAGCTCAGTGTGTGTATAAAAATTATTTCTACTCCAGGTTTTACTTCAAGTGTCCTCAGGCTCTCCTCATCAACATCCTCCTAAACCTTTTTTACATACGAGCTCCTGTGAGCTGCTTCTCTGTTCCCCTACCCCATTTTGATCTTCTTTTATGTTTTTAATATATATGTGTATAATAAAGCACTGAACCCAAACGGAACACTTTCTTCCAATTAAGGCCCTACCAGAGCACAGCTGAGTGAAATAATTGCCTCGCTTGTTTTACACAGAATACTCTATTAGTGGTTTGATCTGGGACTCAACACTCACCCAGAATATTTGGTCTTTTTTTTTTCTTTCTTTTTTAGCCCTCAGCAGCACATGAAAAGACAGGTGTAGACTCTGCCAGACCAGCCCTGAAATTCCAACAAGCTGTTGGTAACGAGCAGTGCTGTTTTCTCTGTTTCATCTTTTCCATTCCTCTTGTATTTGGAAGGATTTTGCATCTGCTTTTTTTCGTTACCTTGACATCTTTATACTCATGGAGGGTGTATTTTTTTTTCCTTGAGCCTTCCACTTAGTTGCACCCTGTGTAATGCAGTGCACAGGATGAAAGCCGTTATCTGATTTGAGTTTAATGTTCTAAAGTCCTCAAGCTGGTTTATCTAAAGATCCTCCCTGTATAATTGTATACTTAGAATTCAGCTGCAGTGTAACAGGGCAAGAGCCCTGTGTTCTGTCTGGAATTACAGAAAAAGATACTGTTTATTTTTAAGCAAATAGGAATGGGAAAAAGAGGAGGAAATTGCCAACATAAAAAATGTATTCCACTGAGTTTGAGGAAAACCTACCCCAGGGTTTGATGTATTCTGGAATTAGATTGGATTTAAAGGCAGTGAATAGGAGAAAAATCAGCTGTCTGGAGAGATGAGGATTAAAATTCAAAAGTAAGAGAAAGACTTTAGGCAGCTCTAATCAAGGAATCAACCCTTTAGGGCCGGGTCCTGTACAGAAATGTCATACAAAGTTTGTGTTTCTGGGATTTGAATCCAGCTCCTGCATGTATTTCCCTTTAGATGCATTTTCATTGACTTTATTAATATAATGAAAGCAAATTACTTAAATGAGAAAATGAGTTACCTGATTGCAGATAATTTGAGTCAATCGGTTCCTGATGGGGTGTTGTGGATTAACCCCAGCTCAGCCCTGTCACCCACAGCCCTGCTCTGGGTGGGAGAGGGGAAAAGGGAGGAATCTCTCTTGTGGCTAAAATACAGACAGGGAGAACAAAAGCCACGTGGTGCTGTAAAGCAAAACCAGGAATTCATTCCCTGCTTGCCAGCAGGAGGGCTCAGCCATGCTCAGGACAGCAGGGCTGTCACCCAGAGCAGGGGGTCAGCTCTGCACCCCCAGCCTGTGCCCTGCTGCAGGGAGGAGCAGGAAACACCTTGGCACCCTCAGCACTGCTCAGCTCAAACACCCCTGTGCCATCAGCCATGCTTCCAGCACAAATCCAAAACACAGCCCTGTACCAGCTTCTGGGGGAAAAAAAATTAACTCTACCCCAGCCAAAGCCAGCACCAGAACTGTCCCCGTGCTCCTCCAGGATCTGTTAATGTGATCTTCACATCTGAGACTGAATATATTGCTGTTATGAAAAGTATTTACAGCCTCCAGCTCCAGTGCACAGTGAAAACATGGCAGAAAAGTAAAACAAATAAATCATAAAGACAAAGAAAGAGGAGAAAGGAAGCTCGACTATGTCATTTTATTGGGGGAATAGGAACACAGGGAGATTAATGGTTTCATTTGAAGTTACAGCGCAGTCTGTGACAGGATCAGGAGCAGAATCCAGGTCTTTTGTTGAAAATTGGATTTTTGATGAAAAACTTCATGCACTTTCTAAAATTAGGAAATTTTCACCTTGCCTCAGCCAGGAGCACCTTCCAAGGGAACCTGGAGGCAGAGAGAAGAGGTCTCTGAACTCCCATCAGTTTCTGTCTGGACTCATTCTGGCTTTGAATTCAGTGGCTTGCTGAGAAAGCTGATGTTCAGCAGTCGAGGAAGGGTGCCAGGCCAGGAGGTACCTCACAGAAATTTTGTTAAAGATGTACTACATTAAACTGCCGTGAAATTTTATGTATTTTTACCAGAAAATATCAACCCTTGTTAAAATGATACTTAAAAACTTCTGAGATTTAGCATTCTCATTGATGCAAATCACTTCTCCTATAAAACAGTGAAACTCTCTTAATTTCACACCTGTCAATATTAAACCACCATCTTGTGAAGATTTTACCCGAGAAAAAAAAAGAAAAAGAAATTCAATAAAGCTTTTGCAGCATTTCTCAAGCAATCTTGAAATGTCCTGGGGTATGATTAAAGAAAAAAAAAACCTTCATGACATTTTGGTGGGAAATATATATTCAGCTCTGCTCACAGAATTCCAGAAAGGAAATTAATTCCACATAAAATGGCAGCCTCCTTAGACTAACTAATGAGAACAAGTGTGTGCTGCAGAAGGACTGAAATAACAATCAGAGTTAGTGTGGGTTTAATAGGCTGTCCCTGCTTCTCTGTTATGGAGAGAGGAAAAAGAAGAGGGGATGGAAGAGGCCACAGGGACCTCCTGTGTGGTTCATGGAGATCTTCACCCCTCCTGTGATGGCAGAAACAATAACAGACACAGAATCACAGGATCATCAAGTTTGGGAAAATCTCCAAGTTCCTAAAGTCCAACCTTTGACTGAGGACCCCAACAGGCACTAAACCCAGAGCACTGAGAGCCACGTCCATTCTTTGGACACCTCCAGGCATGGGGACCCCATCACTTCCCTGAGCAGATTTTCCAGTGCTTAACTACACTTCCAGGGAAGAAAATCATCCTAATACCTATCCTGAACCTCCCCTGGCACAGCTTGAGGCTGTTTCCTCTTGTCCTGTCTCTTGTTCCCTGGGAAAAGACACCAAGCCCCTCCTCACCACAACATCTTGTTGAGGAGTGGAAGAGAGCAGGAAGGTGTCCCATGGGATGTCTCTGCTCCAGACTGAACAACCCCAGCACCTTCAGCTGTTCCTCACAGGGTTTATGGTCCAGGTCTTCATCAGATTTTTGTTCTGTTGCCCTCCTCAGGACATGCTCCAACCCTCCAGTGTTCTCCTTGTTGTGAGGGTTGCTCCAATCCCTGACCTGGCACAGCAGCCTATAACCAAAAGGCATGAACTTGTAGGCAGGATGGGATCAGGGCTTAGGGTGTGATTATAAAACAATGACTGAAGGGGTGTGTTGGGCTGGCATGGCCAGGGCTGGGTCCCAGCCAGGAGTGCCAGCAGGGGATGCTGAGCTGGCACCCAGGCACCAGGGAGCTGTGTGGGGACAATCTCCAGCAGAACTTCAGAGCAAGGCTTGAGCTCACCCTGGTGCCTTGGAGGGGCTCCCTAGAACAGAGGCTAGACAGAGGTCAGAGAATAAAGTGGGGATTTATTAAAGGCCTTCAATAGATGCACCTTGGGCAGTCTAAACCTTCCCAGAGGGACAATGGTCAGGAGTTTTACAGACTGATATAAGTTTGGTCTATTTGCACATCAGGGGTTAATCCTCCAATTACAGCTTCAGGTAATGAAGTCATATTGTCCCAGCTCACTCCACCCCCAATTCACTTTTGTTTATACTTTTCTAGGCCTGAGGCAGAGGGTGTCCTTGGATCACAGGCACAGAGGAATTGTTTTGTCTGACCAAAATGTGAAGAGAGTTAACTACACTCTATATGGAGTTTAGAGCTATGCACTAATGCAGTATAGGATACCAAAAATATAAAAGCTAAAATCCTAAGGCATCAACGCCTCTGAATGCTGAGACATCCCTGCCACCAAACCCCACTAAACACACTCCAGCTGCATTTCCCTGCCTTCCTGTGCATCCCTGCCACAGAAAACCCCTGCACACAGGCACCCAGTGCACAGCAGTGCCCACCCTGAGAGACTTGTTCTCAGACAACATTTGCTGTGTTGTTTTGCTGTTCTGGTTTTTTTTTTTCCCCTGCAGAAATCACTTGACTGCTGAAAAGTCACTGAAGTTTTTCCTCCACTTCCCCCCTGCAGCAGCAAGGGCACAGTGATGCTGATGGAAAATTGCTTTGGTACCTTGAACTGTAAATGATGCTGTTTTCATGATTCATCAAATCCATCTGAAGCAGAGGTGGCGTGTCAGTAAGGCTAGGCAAAGTTTAGAACATAATAGGGCCCAAGAGGTGAGAGACTTGTCTTTCATTGCAGTGGTGCATCTTTGAAGTGACTGCTGGAAATAATTAGGTTCCTTGATTTCCACTGCCATTTGGTGCTCTTCACACTAATCAGAGGAACAGCACATTTGCATGAACTGGAGGGAATAAAAGTGTTTTTTTATTAGAATGAGCCCATAACAAAGAGAAGTCTCTTGGCTTTGGAATTCGTTGTCCCTGCAGTTCTACACCACGCTTGATGTCTGGCCAAAAATGAGGTGAAAAATGTATATTTAATATTTATTAAAGAGCCTCAGATCTTTATAATCTTTAGACTTTGGTCCTGCTAAATATTCCAAACTCTTTTTATTTATTAATAAATGTTTCATTCTGTCTTTTCCAACACCTGAATGAAGCTCTCAGGTCATGCAGCTTGGGAGATGATTCACAGAGGGGAAATTGAATAAAACCTGATTTCTAATCACTTTGTAGAATTTTTCAGGACTTTAGGGGTCCAGTGTTTAAAGAACATAGTGGGAGTTGTGAAGCCTGACCTTTCCCATCCAAACTCAGCATTAATTTATAGTTCTTTTATGATCCTGAGCACATCAGCTTCACCTCTCTGTATCTCATTTTATCTATATGTAAAATTAGAAGAGTAAAAATATGACCCTATTCTACAAAGGTGTAACAGGTCTTAATAAATTCCTGATATTAAACTGCTGTGAAGGCTTTGCTTTATGAAATGCAGGCAGTGTTTTCAAAAGAGCTCAGCTCCTATTTAGACACCTGTGCAAGAAGCTGGGGCACTGAGGATGTTTTATGTCCTGAATCTTTGCAAATATGTGGTTATGAGAACCTCAGTGCTCTCTGTGGGACCCTGAGCTCTTAAAGCAACCCAGATTTTACTTAGATGCCAAAACTGAATGAAGGCTTTTTGCAAGGGGCTCTGCTTCCCATCCAGGTCTCCTTCATCACACTTTGGTGCTGCTCTGAATATGGATTGAGGAAAAAAATGCTGATATCTGTGGACATAGATATTTAATAATGGAAATCTAGGGCAGCTGCACTGGAATTCATGTTTTCTGTGAATTTTTAATTGAACTAATGGAGAAGCTATCTACCTTCACTTGTTTTACAAGGTGCAGGAAACTCTTTCAATGATCTATAATGTGTATTGCAGGATGAAGGGGGAAAGCAGAGGGGTTGGAGCTCAGAGCTTTAGAAACACTCAAGAATATGAAGAATACAAGATAAAATGTTATTTTTCAGGAGGCCAATGCATGAGGATGCTTTAAACCAAGAAATACCATGTCAACATGTTGTGTGAGCTATGACATACATGTCATAGATACAAACACAAGAAGTGTGTGTTTGTCCTTGTGGAACCATGAGACACATGAACACAGAGTAGACTCAAAACAGAACCAAACATGGCACTGTTTGAACATGAGATTCATCTCCCCCTGCTTTACTGATGTAAAAATTTGCTGTTTCACCTCGCCCAGTTTTCCTCAGCTTCCTCAATAGCCGAGGGAGGGGAGGCAGCTTCTCTGGGAGAGGTTTATAAAACAGGATGAGCAACACTTTAGAGATGTCTATCTATCTTTATGTTAATAATAAAACGAGCCTGGAAGCTACCTTTAGCAATTCACATAAATTCAGATTACTGAGGTGAAACATGTTGCATGTTAACTGTAGCAATTGTCATCCTGAGGACAGGCAGAATTACAGCAGCTGCTGTCACCAAATCCTTGTGCTACAACTCGCTGAGTGGCTGAGTTTTAAGTTCATTTAAACCTTATTCTGTGATGATTCTCAAAAAAAAAAAAAAAAAATTAAAAGCCTTTTTGTGTCCACAGTTAATTTCTTATCAGGTTTACAGGTAATTATCTCATCTCCAGAACAATTAAGTGCAGTGATGGCTGGAGGGGAGCCTGTTTGCCTGCCTGAAATCACCTACATGTGACTTAAGATATCTCCTAGCAAATTCAGCTCTATCCACAGCTGACCCAAAGATAATGTATCACTCACAGCTCCAACTCTCCTGGTGCAGATGGATTTCAGGAAGAATAAGTTCAGCCCAGACTGGGGTCATTTTTCACTGTTTCACCGTGGGAATTCAGAGAATTTTTCCTTCCTTCACCCTTGTTTTTGAGGAAAAGAGTCTCTGTGCAGAGGCTGTTACTTT
>VZTT01025620.1:0-19025 GCA_013400855.1 Buphagus erythrorhynchus | reverse complement strand
AATAATAATAATAATAATAATAATTCAAGAGAGGAAAATCCTATACAAAACACGAGCTCTTCTTTCCCTGTTCTGGGAGTGAAAAAAGGGCAGTGCTCCAAACCTTATTTCACACGGATTTGTTTTACTTCTATCCCAAGTTGCCAGACTCATGCAGTGCCACTGAAATTTTAGGAGCATTGAAGTTGTTGCTGGTGAGCTGCATGGGGCTGTCTTGAAAACAAGGTCCATTCCCTGAACAGCCTGAGGCAGGGAGGAAGTCCTTTCCTGCTAATTTTTTTTTCCTCTGAAGGCAGAATAAAAAAAAACTTAAGTGAAAAGAGAACAAGGCCCATGAAGGTGCCTCTGCATTTTTTGTTTGGAAACAAAGCATTTGTAAAGTTTTGCTTCTACTCCCTTAGATCTTAGTTACAATTGTTTAAAAAAACTTTTAAAATACAGAACATGTAGCTAAATTCAAAGGCACAGTGGGAAAGAGCCATAAGCTTGAATCCTGGGGGTTGCAGTTTCCAGTAAACATTTCTTTTCTTGCCATCAGTGGAAAGCTTCCATGGCTGGATTTAACCTGAGGGTTCCTCACTGGCAGTCAAGACCTTTTGGTCTCTGTAAGCCAATTCCCCAATTCTTTACCATTTGGAATTGAAGAGGGGAAAGCAGAATAATTTTCTTAATTAAGCAGGCAAAGCCTCATGATCTGGACAGATGCTGGGATGCTTCTTTAGAAGACCTGCAGGATGTCTTCAGTAGATTTATGAGTTACAAACCTGACTTTGAGCTGTTAAGGAATGCAGTTTGATTTGTTAAGGTGGATGATTCCCTTATCCAGGGAATCTTGTTTTCTTACAGGTGGATTTTTCTCTTTGCAGGTAATGGTTTTGTGCTTTAAGACAAATTGGTGAAGACTCTGTTACATATCCCAGGGGAGAAAGGCATCATCAAGGTGGGCTGAAAATCATTCCAAGATTCTCAGTGTCTCCATCAGACTCTGAACCTGTCCCAGGTAACAGCAAACTGTGGTTGACAGCAGAAGTGGTTTTGGCTCCTTGTGAATGGAAGCTGAATTTCTGTTTCCTCTGTTAGAATCATAGAATCCCAGAATGATTTGGGTTGGAAGAGACCTTAAGGATCATCTTGTTCCAACTCCTTGCCATGGGCACCTTCCACCATCCCAGGCTGCTCCAACCTGGCCCTGGACACTGCCAGGGATCCAGGGGCAGCCACAGCTGCTCTGGGCACCCTGTGCCAGGGCCTGCCCACCCTCCAGGGAACAATTCCTTCTCCATATCCACCCTAAATATTCCCTCTGTCAGTCTGAAGCCACTTCCATGAGGTGTCCACACAACCTTCTCTCCTCCAGGCTGGACAGCCCCAGCTCACTCAGCCTGTTGATGCAGATGTTTTAGTACTGGTTGTTAAAAGATAGGGGCTCCAAAAATGAGATTCTGCCTCAACACTGTGCCAAGTTCAGCTGTCTGAACAAGCCAGGGTCTGTGGACACACGCTGGTGTGAGAATTTTGGACTAAATGCTCTGTTCCTTTGCAATACCGAAGGTGCTCCAATGTGGTTTGAATTTGGGATCTCTCCTGTTTAGTGAAACAAAAGAGACAAAGGCACCACTAAAGGACCTAAAGCTCTTTTCTGCCTCTCAACTATTTTGGGGGAAAATTTGGATCCAGGCTGTTGCATATGGTTTCCATACATTCCAAAACCAGAGAATACAGCTGTTTCTAAATGATGGGGGGTACTTAAAGGCAGCAAGGAAATTGTGCAGAGTGCTTTCCTCAAGGAGAACAAGGGCTCACTCACTCCTGTGACCTGCTGAGGTTTCACAGCCAAGGTTTCCCTGCTCCCCAGGGGTGTGAGAGTGCCCAGCACAGAACACAGAGAGAGCTGGAGGACAGTGGGCTCCTTTAACCAGAAATGTGGGCAGCTGAGGGCAGCTCTGAATGTGACCTGTGTGTCTTCCTTCCCTCAGTTCTGAACTCCATCCTCAGATCTCCCCTGTGGGAATGGCAGCACCACTGCCAGTGCTTCCCAGTGGGGAATGGAGGCAGGGAGACACTGCTTGCCTTGCCTAAAATCCTAACTGTGGCTTGAGGGGCACTGGAGGCAGCAGCAGCTGAACAAGGAATTGATCACAAGGCTTCTGATAGCACCCTGATGATTAGAATAGCTGGCTTTATCTGCAAATAGGTGTAATTCCATTCCTTCTAGCCAGCTTTTTGTCTGCCTTGCCTTCTGAGGCAGCAGGCTCTTTTGAAGAGGTACCATCTGATATTTTATGTAGCACTTAGCAAAATATAGTCCCAGTCTCACTGAGCCTCTGGGCATTACCATAATCAGTGCATTAGGGGTCATTTTTTCAGGCAGAGATTTGAAAATAACTTTGAGGAGTCTCTTCTAATGAAAGTTTTTTGTTTGCTGCTCTCTGGAGAGGAGATAGAGAGGGGGATTTCTGTTCTCCCTCTCTCTCCCACACAGAGCTGCACATCTATATTAAATCTTGAAGAAGATGTAAGTCCCCAGCTCCCCCAAAAGAAATAGAGCATTCTGGGTGTTTTGGAGGAGAAAAAAAATTATGTTTTGAAAGAGCCAAGATATTTAGCTTTGAAAATTAGCTACTCAGCAGGCCAGCATTAAAATTAATTTAATGGAGTGTAAATTAACATACTTGACACTTTTTTGATCATTTTTCATAGACAGTGCTGACCGATGAAAATAAAAGCTTCTTCTCCCATGAGATCAGGAACAAGAAAATTCACAAATTTGCCATTCCCACCCCATGGGGTGCTTTTCTCTTCAGGAGTCAAAGTAGGTCATCAAGTGTAAGTCTTTAAATACTAAGCATTGGCATTTGCTTTTGCATATGATAAACTGATGGTTTAGTGGGGGACTGGCAGTGCTGCTTAATGGAAGGACTTGATGATCTTAGAGGGCTTTTCCAACCTGAATGATTCTGTGATTCTGTGACTTTAAAAAAAAAAAAATAAAAGCTTCATTCACTAACAACGAAATGTGTAAAAAATTTCCCTTTCAAATCATCTGTGAAAGTTAATTAAGTTCACTCTGAGTTTATGGCAAGGATTGTCTAAAAGTACAGGGGGATATTTATAACCTTGCCCAAAAATGCCACATAGTGAAACTTTTGATATGTTGATAAGTGATAAGAATGTCATTTGAGGTTTATTTTTTTAATAATAATTTAATTGTCATTGTAAAATGCCTCGTAGTTGGGACAGATTAAATTACCACAAAACCCATTACTGAAATTCATAACCCCCCATAAATGTAAAGTGTTTGCTGCTGTGCCATAAATAACCTCTCTCATTCCAGGAAAATGAGGTGCAGGAAATAAATTAACAAAATCCAAACACACAGGACATTAGTTTACAACAATTTGCTGTAGAGGAGGCTGATGGGAACACAGCAGAGCCCAGAGGAGAGGTAAATTCAATGTTTAATTATGGCCTCAGCAAATCATGCCCTCTCTGTGTGTTTTGCCATATTGACGTGTTTCAAAGATTATTTCACAGTCCAGTTCAATAGCTCTGGTAAAGCATGTGCATTTCAGATGTCATTATACTTGAAAAGGTCTGAAGAGCCCAATATTTCTCCAAAGATGTGGAGGATCCACTCATGGTTAAATGAAAGGAGGCAAATCAATTTTTGTTAGTCTCACTCAAAAGGCTCTGGGTCTCATTTTCCTTTGCACCCGTGGTGGTCACTCCACCTTGTGTTTTGTGGAAGAGAAAATACAGTGAATATTTCAGAACTTTCCATCAGCTGAAATGGCCACAACAAGGTTCTGACCTCTGGCAGGTTTCATCTTTTAGCTGGAGCAGGAAAACCTGGAAAAGGAACCAGGCTGCAACAATTCCTGTTGGAAAGAAGATGGCAAGGCTGGGAGGGACATAGCTGGTGGGAAAAGGAGATTTTAAACAACTTAATTGTGATACAGAAATGGCATCTGTAGTCAACATATTGAACTGATGAACAATGCAGCTGCTACAGATTTCACACAGAGAAGTAAATGCCATGGCCATATGCAATTCATTACCTGGGATAATTGGGGAATTGCAAAAAAAAATTAAAAAGGGAAGAAATTGCAGGAAAAGGGGACAAATTGGATCACCAGAGGGAATCTGTGTCTGTGAGCTGCACATCTGGCCTGTCCCAGACCACACAAGAGACCTCCAACTCCCACTTCTGCCAGGGCAAAGAAGTACCCCCAGCACCTTTCCTGATCCAGGATAATGCACTGGGCACTGGTGATAACTTGGTAATGTTTTCTGAAGGACAAAAACCCAACACACACACAAGAAAAGAAAGACAAGAAAATAATGGGAAATTAATTTTCAAATGCTGGTTCTGGGTGTGTATCCTCACCCCAATTTTCCAGCCAGGTCCCTCTCTGTTGGCCTGAAGTGAAATCCCACCATATCAAAGCAATATTAGGCCTCTCTACATGAACATTTGCATTACAATGCATCCCCCAAAACGCAGCTGGTCCCTGGTTTTGAGGCTGGGACAGGTTCCAGAGCCAATTACAGGCACTGAAGGAACTTTGGAGGATGGAGGGGTTCAGGGATGGAACATTTCTGCTCAGCAGCCAATTACCACCTGAACTCACCAAGATGGTCTCCCTTATACATTTAACAAAACCAGCAGGAACTCACCTTGAAGGCACTCCAGATATACTCCTGCAGACATGAAATAAAACTAAGGACTCCTTATTAATTGGTTGGAAAACCAGCGACAGCTGCTGAAAAATAAAAAGTTACTAAAACTCTCAGCTTTTCAACAGGATTTCATGTTAGTACTGTAAATTAATGTAAATGTCACTTTAAAAGAGAATACAGAATAGAAACCTAATAAAGCAGCACAGCTCTGCAGGGGTGGTGAGTAAATTGAGGGAATATTTGATTAGATTTCAAATGCTGCTCTTTAATTTGTATGCTCTCACTTATTTCCCCCCGCCCCTCCCCACGCTTTTGTCATCTATTATATCTGCTGGCACACAGTGAATTTTGCAGCTGTACCTAAAAGGTCTCTTTCTTTGCTGGATGATAACCCACATTAGCTTGGACCCATGTGGTGATGACTTCCTCCAGCCTGTGCTGCAGCAGCAGCTGGGGAGACACAAACAGCACGAGTTCCCTCCCGGGGTGCTGTGCCTGTGACACCAGCCACGGGGTCCTGCTCACCCCCATGACCCTCCTGAGCTGAAAATAAATGAAGGATTGCAGCCCAAACAGCCTTGAGTCACATCCCATGATGGAAAGGCAGGTTCTCCTTTTGTCTCCCTCTGTGGAGCAGAGCCATGCTAGGATCTAGTTAAACTGTGAGCTCTCAGGGTGAGCTGTGTTGGCAGAGACCTGCAATCCCAGGAACACGTGCTTTTGGATTAAATCAAAGAGTTTCAGCAAAATGGAACTGAGAGACTTGGTGAAAGCTCCCATGAGTTGTTTCTAACTCGCAGTGCAGCTACCCAGTGAGTCAGGAGTTGGAGTCCCTTCCAACCCTGGATATTCTATGAATCCAATGTTCTAATGGTACCAGGAACCAAGACATGCAGCTCTTGTTCACAGTGACCCAACTGCACAGGCTCAGGAGATCCCCTGGTCTCTTTTCCTGACCACCAAAACTTTCCAGTGATTGGAACCTGCTGGGGTAACAGTGCCAAGATAAGACTGCAAGGTACAATTCCTGGTACAGGTACATTTTCCTGCTTTTAAAAGCTCACAGTGCTGGCAGGAAGCTCTGCTCTGGCCTGGAAACAGCTCCTGTGTAGCAGAGCTAATGGT
This sequence comes from Buphagus erythrorhynchus, assembly GCA_013400855.1. Lineage (NCBI taxonomy): Eukaryota > Metazoa > Chordata > Aves > Passeriformes > Sturnidae > Buphagus > Buphagus erythrorhynchus. The sequence goes on along the minus strand of VZTT01025620.1, from coordinate 13,220 downwards.
CTGAAATCTCTTTGGCCTTTATCTACTTCCCTTTCCCTCAGAGAAGTGCTGTTGTGGACTGGCTGTGGCTGCAGACTGGTCACATCTGAGCTGATGGGGCTCTTATCTTCTTTCCCTGAGCTTTGGCCAGACTTGCAGAAGAAACACACTCAAAGGCTCTTCTGTCTCAGCCAGAGTTATCCTGGCATTGCTGGGCCTTTGCTGCTCTCTTCTCAGGTGGCATCAGTCATGTCCTTGTGGTTTGAAGGCAGAAATGAGCTCCTTCATCCTTACACGTATTATTCCTTGAGTTGAGCAAAGATTGACCTCTCAGTGTCCTTTCTATTCCCCTGCTGCTTAAGAGACTGGCAGGAAGGGATGGACTCTGTGCTTTGCTCTTGGAGATCTGAGGGCTGGTCGTGGGGTTTCTGTCACCTGAGCCCTCTGTGTTCAGGTAAGAATGCTGACAGCAACAAGCTCGTGTTCCTCAGTTCCCCAACTTGTAACATTTCAAACACTTTCAAATCCATCCCTTCCAGGAAGCCAGGAAGCAGTGGGATAGTGGAGGTGAGGCTAGGCAAAGTGAGCATTTTAGCAGTATTTCATGATTCCTTACTAATTTCTGCAGGCACCACAAAGCAGTGAAGCAGCCAGGAAGGGTGCCTTCAAAATCAGCAGTTTGGAGTAGCTAAAGGTGCATCTTGGAGAGTGGAAAAGCAAGCACAGGAGAAGGGAGCTCCCATTAGGAAAATACCCAGCCTGAATGAGGCAAGCACTCTCCCCTCCCTCTCTGCAGGGCAGTGCCTCTGGACATGACCAGGTGGGATTTTAGTTTTGGTGTTTGCTCCTGTTGCTGTCTGAAGTGCCTTGGGACACACAAGAATGACAAGCAACATGAACTGATGAAGCATGGGCTCTGTTCTGCTTGAGTGGGAGAAGAGCTGGGAACAGAACAGGGCTGCTGCTGCAATATTGCAAAGTTTGGCCACATGACACATCAGTTTTGCCTTATCAGGCTGCTCTAAGAGCTGTGATAAGACAGTGATTCAGCTAAGGGAAGATGAGGCTGACACTTTCCTTATGCCCTTACTCAAATAAAGGAAGTCAGAGTTATTGGACACTGCCAGATGATCTGGCTTTGTCCAGTGTCAGATCTCAGGGTTAAGATGACCCCAAAACCTGGAAAAGGTCTTTTTTCCCAGCCTGAGCCTTGAAGAAGGAGTCAGGAGATGTAGTTTGTGCTTCTCAAGGTTGTTTATTCTCTTCTTATCTATAACATTCTCTTTCTGTCCTGCGAGCTCCTCTCAGCAGATGGGACACGAGGTTCTGTCTGCCCCTGTGGGCTGGCACTGACATTATATACTACAAATTACATGTGCTATGTTTACATATTTGTACCAATAGTTATCACCTATGTTGGACAGTGAGTCCCTACTCTAACCCAATAGAAAAGTGTCACTGTCACAGTGAAGCATGGAGGACATGAAGAAGAACAAGACACGCCCAAATCCCTCCATTTTCCCCCTTAAACTCCAATCCTAAAATCCCCTAAATTCTACTTTTCTCACCCTATAACAAACCCATTACTATTACACTTAAACCCTTGTGGCCTGTAATTCTTCTCTCAGAGTTGGTAAGTTTTCCCTCTGGCTTTCCTGGACTCCCACAGTCCAGACATTACCAAAATTGCTAAAATGGCCAGTTCACTGCTAAAACCCTTCCTGTGAGTGCTGCACCTTCTTCTCCCAATGGTTTGTGGATTTGGTGGTGAAGCCATTTGGCCATGACTCACTGTTTTACAGATCCTGTCACAAAGCTAAATTTATAGCAAATGAGAAAAGGTCAGGACTTTCAGCAGAAACAGACCGAAGAGAAAACTTCTAATGAGTTTTTCTTGGAGATAATCAAACTGCCAAGGAAACCTCCCAAAAAAATCCACCATAAAGGCAAAACTTGGCTTTCCTTTGATGTTCTCCTCTACACAGTCATTTTGAGCAGTCCTAAAAATCTAAAAGGGAAGATCACAGGAATGGCAATATTCTGCTCCTCTTCCCTCTCATCTCAAAGGATGGAGATGCCTTTGAAGGACACCTGCACCCTTGCAGGAGTTTGTAGAAAACACAGTGTTGGGCAAAAGTGTAAATACGTGCCCAGCTGTGCACTGTGATGGCAGAAAAGGACTTTGGGAAGGCTCCTTGCTTTATGTGCACATAGAATCCCCTGCAGCCCCAGGGAACCCTCCTTGATGATTCTCTGATGCAATGGTGTGGCACCAGAGTGCCTGGGTCCTCTTTTATGGCTCTTGATTAATTTAAATTTCCTAACCCTGGCCAGGGAGAGTCACAGTTACATTGTGAATAAAGTCACAGCCTCTGATTCCAACCTTCCAACATTCCTGGGGCCCTTGTCTCCCACACTGAAGATGATCTCTGCCCCTTCTCCCCCAGCTGTTATTTCCAAGGGCTGGACACTCCTTCTCCTATCTCCTTCTCTTTTCACTGTTCTCCAAAACTCACCAATCAATCCCAATTGCTGCAACAGCCAGTGGGGAGCCTCTAACCTTGCTGTCATTGAGTTGAACAATGCAAATATTAATGAGTGGAAAGCTCATTAGGAGCATTCTCACTGACAATCCACCTCTGCTGTAATACCAGGTGGCTCCTGCTACAAACAGGAGAAAAATGAGAGAGATTTCAATTCTGGCTCCACTGGAAAGCTTACATCAGCTCCACAGCTTAGGGACTGTGTCAAAATATGTGACCACATTTTTAAGAGTGATGCTCTGCTTGCATGTTCCAGACAATATGTTTTGAAACTTATTAATCAGGAAATGTCCAATCTCTTTATGCTGAAGCATCAGTAAAACAATTACTTCAAGGCTAAATGAGGTCCACTGAAGAATCACTTGATTAAAGTGAGAATTTGCAATAAATAAATACATCAAATATTTCATTATTGATGCTCCAGGGGGAAAACAACTCTGATTAAGTCAAAGAAGGGGAAAAATATTTAAATTTGAGTTAAGTATGATGGACTGGCTACTATGTTGGTGTGAATCAACATAACTCAGATGATTTCACTGGCTCTGTGACAGCTCGGGTGAGCTGAGTATTAGACAGAGTGTATCACTTCTCAGTGGGGATATTGTCTTAAAGGAACTGGAAGGAAAATGCTTGTGTGCCATCCATTGCTCTGACCTTTTTTTTTTTTTTCTTGTTCAGGCACCCACCTTTAATCCAGGGCTGATGAGGTTTACAGGTACCAGAAGCTGCCTGGGAATCCTTATGAGCAGCAGTAAGGAAATGTCATTTCTTGAGGGCTGATGCCCAGGTGCCATGGATCCTGCAGAACAGCAGAAGGATGTTCAATCTCTTAACACTGTAAGGAAGAGATAAGGAGTAATTAGTAAGCAAAAACATTTATTTAAGTGAAGAGTTGAGGTGGATACTGTGAACACAAGTAAGTCAGAATATTTCACAAGGTCAAGGGTCTACATTTCTAAACTTGGAAGTTTTAGGTCTCTGAATCCCAGTTCAGGGACCAAATACATTGTGACTGAAATAACACAATGCCTGTGTTGAGCACCCACATTCTCCCTTTCTAGTCATTGTACTGCTCCTCACACACGTGGAGTTCAATGTAACACACAGATGGAATTCAGAGAACTGCAGCACCAGAGAGAGCTAGAAGTTACACAGTTTAATGGATTGCTTGTGTCCTGCCAAAAAAAAATGTAAAGGAGTCACACTGCACCTCTTGGTTGCCTTCTGACTCTGTCTGCTTTTGGGGACAAGGACTGGGTCTTGCAAGGTTTTGTGTTGTGTCTGGCACATTGGGGTCTCGATCTTGATTGGAACCTCTTGCCACAGGGCACAGCAGAAGCAGCAAAAATACAGGCAGGAAAAATTGGGGGGATGTGATTAGAGGATATAACAGCACAGGGCATCCTGATGCAAGGCAGCAGGACATCTGTGGGTTGGGAGAGCAACTCTTTCAGGCTGTATTTCTGCAGTCACGAATTTGGGATCTGTTTTTTTCACCTTCCTTGTCATGGAAGTGCATCACTGTAAAAAAAATTGTGCTAAATCAAAGTCTTGGGCTGTCCTACAGCAATAGTACTGCATAAATGCAAAGACAAATGTATCTTAAGCCATTAAGTGTATGAAAATCAGGCAGTGTTCTCAGTTACCTATAAAAAAACCCCACAAAACATCATAAGAGGGTTTCAATGCCTGAATAAATTCAGCTTTTCATGTCACATAGAGCTAACCTCGAAGTGGCCAAATACCCACACACTTTTTAAGACGTGGGTTTCTTCCCCTACAAAAAATTCAAAAAGAAAATCTCATCATTTTCTGGGACGAATCTTGAAAAAGTTTACTCGTAAGGCTATTTTCATAGAAAATGTTTTAATCTTTTATAATTAGGGAATAGAATGAGAATGCCTCTTCCACCATAATAAAAAGCAGTGTTCCCCATGAAAGTGCAATACTGATGTTCTCTATAGGGTACCTATAGCACATAAATAGGCCTTGGAGTCACTGCAGTAATTTTATGTGTTGCTCACCAAATGAACTGATTTTTTTTGTATTTTTCATAAAAAACAGAGGTGTTACATTTATAGTTTTGGTTGGAAGCAATTCAATTTTTTTGCCAGTTGCATGGTGGGGAGAAGCAGCCAGGTAATTCAAACTGGAGGTGCCATGTGAAAAGGAGTAATGGTTTAAAGTTTTTTTCCCATGATTTTTCCCTTAGGAGGATATGTATAAGACAGAACCTCTCATGGAGTGTGGTGAGTTTTCAGATAAACAGGTGTCAGTTCAGGAAAAAGAAGTTGGGACAAATTAGTAGCTGAATTTCTTCCCTGGAGAAAAGGGGGAATCTTAAAAGATCACTAGGAGTTTCCATTGCTCTGTTTCAGCTTAAAAATCAAATAGAAACAATTAAATTCTCTGTATACTTAATAGATCACAGAACAAAACCTGAAAAACCCCTAACATTTCTTTTAAAATTACAACAAAGATATTTTCAAAATAAGCCAAAAGACCTTCCACTTATGCTCAGAAAATCAGTAAAAGAGCCCTTTTAAGTCTAGCAGAAAAAACTTCACACAGTTGGTAACTGACACAGAAACGAATTGAGTGGATTTTTTTTTTTTAATATTAATTAATTGCTAGAACATCTACCATGGGATTTGGAGAATTTACTATTTCTCTCCAGCCTGGGTGTCTGTCTCAGAGCCAATCCAGCAGCACTGAGCTGTGTGTTTCAATACCTATCACTGGAGCAATCTTTACTCCATCCCTTCCTATCCATGGGAACCATGAATCTTTGGTGTTTCCTGTCTCAGGCAAATAAGGGCAGAGTCTGTGGTTTGGAACAGAACATCTGATGTCAGACCCAGTGGCCTGAGATACACTGAGATGTCTCATGATAATGATTTGATATAGAAGCAAATTAGTCTGACAGCTGGAGTGGGGCTGTCGCTGTAATGGCTCACAACCAATTACATATATTTTTCTCTGTGCTTGCATACCATCAGTAAAATGCCACACTAATGAAATAAAGCAGGAAAGAACAAAAAGTAGCCCAGTCTCCAAAGTATGTGTCCCTGCCATGAAATGATTGCTCACTTCTGCTTCCCAGAGCAGCCCCCTGCCTCCCATCCATCCCAAGCAGAGCAAGGAAATCACACCCAGTGGTTTTCAGTGCTAGTGCCTCATCCTGGGCCTTCCTTATTGTAATGTGAGCAGAAGAAATCCTGTCCCATGGCAGGAGATTAGAATTCAGAGTAGGACTGAACTGCCCCGATTCAACCATGCTGATTCTGGCTTTATTCCAAAGACTGCCTGCCAAGGCACTCAGGGGTTCCAGGTCTTCCCTCTGCCCCTTCGACTGGGCTGAGCCTTCCAGAGCTCTGTGGCTGCTGCCCCGGGCTATGTTTCTATTTTATTTGTAATCCTTTGAAAGCAATAGCCATTTCTGGCAGATGAATTATATTCTGTCGAGAAGCAGCAGGGGATGGCTGGGACCGTGTCTCTCTCCCTCTCTCCCTGAATTCTAATTTAAAGAGAGGAAACAAGATTTCATTGAATTTTAACAAATTAACCATTAATCACTTATGAAAACCTCCTGATGAGGACATGGATTGCCTGGGTTATGAATGGGAACAGCTTCATTTTGCTGTGATTGTTCGACCAAGTTAATCCCCAGCTCTCCTCTTTCCCTCTGTCGTGCTCCTCACCTTGCTCCTGTCTCCCTCACTGCTCCTGCTCCTGTCTTGTCTCCCCCACCTCCACCCAGCACACACACCTTGCTCCCTCTTGTCCTCCTCCCTGGATGCACAGCCCCTGCTGAACCCATCTCTGAAACATTTTTGATGTCATGCTGAATATGGAAATTAAGGAAAAAACAAAGTCTTCCGCTGGTTGTGTGGTGTGAATATTTATGAGGAAGCCAGCAAGGAAGCTAAATAGGAGCTGTGAAGGAGGCAGCCAGTGAGGATGGCAGGGGATGGCAGCTGACAAGGGCTCATTCAGCAGCACATCCTTGGCTGCCAGCAGCATCCCAGGGAGTGGGGGTTGTGTGAGTGACAGAGCCGCAGCATCCTTGCCTGGGCAACGCAAAAAAACTAAGTTGCAGCTGTTTCTCTGCCTCCTCTTTATTCCTCCCTTCTCTAGCTGATCAATTCCAGCTACAAAAATAATAATAAAAAGAATCTTGGATGCTGTTCAGCTGCAGCAGACGATTAGGCCTTAAAAATCAATGTTTATGTTCAACAGGGCTATAAAACCCCAATGCTTCCCTCTGCTTATCAGATCAGGACTGGAATCACAAAAGCCCCTTGGCTCCTCACACAAGGGGTCAGGGATGGTGACACAGGGGGTGAAATTCTGAATCAGGGCTCTGTCCTGTGCTGCTTCTCCTCCTGCTGCCACGATCCCACATTCAACAGCAGAGTCTTTCCCCCAGGGAAAAGTCACCCAGTCAGAACCACACAGGGCATAGGTGAGAACCAGAGACCTGGAGGGGGGGGACAGATCCCATGAGTGTGTCCATGGGAGTCAGACCCTGATGGAGATCTGAAAAATGCCATCTTTTTGGGGTTTTCTGGCCTTAAGGATAAAGCAGACTTGGGAAGCAAACTGATCAGAAGCTGCATTGAGCATGAGTAAAACAAAAGTCCTGAAGGGAATCATGGATCCTTTAGTTTGCCCTGGGTCCTGCAGAGCCCCTGCAAGGTGATGATCCTGAGAGCTGGACTGTAGGGACTGGCTTATTCCTGCTGTCAAGAACAGGATGCACGTGGAGCAAGGAGAGAAACTCTGCCTCTTCAAGCCACAGCCTTTGTGTAATAAATCCTGATTCTGCCACGGAGATGCTAATGATTTCTAACTTACCTGGTGTCTGAACTTAATAGAAAATAAAGCAACTTTTTGATTGTGGGGTGTGTAAATCCCACATGTGACTGAGCTCTGCTTATTTCCTGAATAAAATCACAATTCCTCTCCCTTGGCTGCATGGGATCATTTTTCAGTGTCCTGAGCAGGGCAAGTCCTTCCAGAAAGCATGTCTGAAATGATCTAGCAATACACTGCCCAATGAATGGGTGGCCACGAGAATCAGAAGACACCACATCCAAACTACATTCAAACCATACCCAAATACAGGCCAGGCTGTTAAATGTTTGCACTGCTGGAGCACTCAGCCACCACCCCACTGCAGCCACACAGAACTGTCTCCTTCTTCAGTGAATTTTCCTAGCCCACACCCAGAATTTTCCCCATCTTGCATTTTTTTTGTCAGTTCCCCTTCAGAGTGGTCTGGACTGACCCCTCTTGAGTCCACTTGCAAACTGAGGCATGCAAATTTTTGTAAAGATGTGGACTGGGAGGTTCCTTCCTTAATTAGAACCTCTTCCTAATGATCTATAACCTTGTCTGACAGAGCTGGAACTCTTTTCACTTCTAGACACCTCCTGTGGGTTGTATGTATGGCTGGGCTGGAAATTGCCTTCTCCATCTGGGTAATCCTGTTAATCCTCCTCCCTGCACACACCACATTTCTGGCTGTAGAGTTGGTGTTTTCTGCTGCTTTGCATCATTTCCCCACCAAACCTTCCAGAGAGGAGCCCAAGGAGTCACAGACCAATGGATGGACTTGATGGCAGAAAACTGAAACAGGAAATAAAAAGGCAAGAGGGTGAATTTAATGATGTGGATGAAAATAAGGACACGTAAATCCCATGGGAAAGTATGCTGGAATAAATCACCAGTGCCATAAGAAAAAGGGGTTCTTCTGCCTGGCATTGCAGCAAATAAGATGTCTGGAACATGCAATATAGGAGGCTTTTAAATTAAAATTGATTAGGCCATCCATCTCCATTGATAAACGGCATCGAAATCCTATCAGCAACCAAGGCAAAATCATCTTAAGGACACTCCTAAATTTTGTGTCTTTACTCACCCTCCAGTTTCCATGAACATTTATATGACTTGTATGGGCAAAAAAAAGCCCAAAAACAAAAATCAGAGTTTTCTTATTTCCAGGGGAGCTCAGGTATGGCTGCAACATCTCACAAAAGACCTGAATATATCTGTGCTCCCAGATGTACTGCTTGGTTATTAGTCATGATTAGTCATTTTCTCAGTCATTAAGTCACTTCAAAGATCTTTCCTCAATCATAGATTGCATTAAATCTCCACTTATTTACTCATTGCAGTCCATCAGTCATTTCAATAGTGAAAAGTTAAAAAAATTTAGGAGAGCAGAATGTTTGTTCCAGGTTTGTATTCAGTTAAATGAGTAAATCTACACCAAAAGTATTTTACATCACATGTTCAATGTCTGGGTTAATGCACATTGTTTGCACGTCCAGAAGAACAAAGTTCCATTAAAGAAGATTTCTTGGGGAGCTACAGCTAAGGGAGATGACCACTAATGTACAAAGTAATTTAAAACTCAGTATTTTGTTTCATTATCACTGATGGATAAATACAAAGAGCAGCTTCTAAGGCATTTTTAATTCTACAAGAGAAAGCAGCAGACAATGAATAGAAGCTTTCTTATGACCATTTGTGAAAATACAGATAAATAGGCAAGCAGCTTCCCAGGTAGAATATAAGTCACTAAAATATATTAATGACTTCTCTACAGGGCTGCAGAAATGGTGCAACATCCTGACAGCCTCAGTGCTCCTGGACATCTCTGCAGCAGAAAGCCCAAACAGCCCAGCTCAGAAGAGGCCATTATTTAAATAGCTGTCTCATTTCATGTAATTTCGAGTTCAATGGTGCGGCAATTCTGCAGTATTAGATGTGCTGAATGATTATTAAAATCACACCTATTCAAGATTAACTATGAATTAATTATGAGAGGAATTCAGAAATGCAGATACCTTCTGAGATAGACTCAGGGGCAAGGATAGGGTAAGTGTCAAAATCTGGCACAGGCTTAGCCTGATGTGAATCTTTCAAAGCACAGGTTCCTCTTCCTCTCAGCAGCTCTCCAGGCCAGGTGATTTCCTGCATCCCAGATGTGCATGACGGCCACATGGAGCAAGGCAGAGAGTCCTGCCCTGGGGGTGTTATTTCTCTCCCTTGATGAGGAAGGGAGTCCTGGCTAGCTGGGATGCAAGAATGACACTTCTGTCACAGTGAGTCCCACGGGGGCAATCTGGAGCATTCAGTCCCTGAGGGACCTAACAAGGTCATTGTGGGACAGAGACCTTGATGTCCCATCAAACCTGAATTTGCAGGGTAAATTGCAGAGAATTTGCTGAGAGTTCAGGTGTTGAGTTGTACTTCAGCAGCTTTGCACTGTATGCACCCAGCTCATCCAGGCTCCCCCTGCTCCTCCTTCCCCTCATGTCCCAGGTCTGCTGGGGCTCCTTTTCTGCTGCCAGCTCCACACAGGTGTCACCCAGCACTGTGGCAGGAGGGAGCTTTGTGCAGAGTAAGCAGCATGTGTGGTTACCGTGCTGCAAAGAGAGAAAAGGACAGTAACACACACACACGGACCTTTTTGGGAAAAAGGCCACTTTATTGTAGGACCATCTGTATTTAAAGTAAGTTACAATCACTAGGACAGCACAGGAGTTCATTGGACAATTGGGGAAAACATCTCTGACCAGACATGTCTGGGTGCCTCATGAGAAAAGTACCAGGTGCTAACCTATGTTATGAATTCCACTCTATTTTTCACCATGTTATCATCCTGGGAAATTTCCTCCCTAACTGAAGCTGTAGTCAGCTTGTCAGCCTGGGAATGGACCTGAGAGCCTAGAGAAATGCAGGCCTGAGACAAATCTCCAGGCTGTAATTCCCTAGCTCTCTGAATGTGTGTGTCCACACACATGGACACAGCCAAGGGGTGGAACAGCTCCAGATGTGCCTATGCACAGCAAAGAAAGAATAAATCACTCGTGTTTGTCTACAGAGGGCTGTAAGGAGCCAAACATCAGACAGGCTGGCTCAGAGAAGGGATCTCTGCTGGTCTCTGCCATGTGGGGGACATCAGTCACTTCTCATGAAGGAAAAGCTCCTTGGTGGCTCTGCACTGTGCTCTGGAGTCTGGGCAGGGAAAGGGAAGCTGCAGGTATTTGTGGCACTTTGGTCACAGTTTCCTTGTCTGCTTGCAATAATTCAGCCCTACAGCTCCTCACAGACAGGGAGATCTCTGCTGTGTCTCCATTCTCCCCCAGTTTCTCAGCATGATAAAGGATGGAGTGAGCTCTGACAAGCAAAGAACAGCAGGTTAGAGGCTGCTGGAGACTCCTACCAGTGGCAGCTAAGCAATTCTGGAGAGATCTAAAGTGATGAAACCCTTTTTATGTTGACTTAATCTCCAAAGTAATTTCTGAAGTTACAAGATCTTGAGGAGAGGAGGGTCACATTGTCAAAAAATCCCAATGGATTGAAGTTGGGACCTTTCCTTTGCCAAGAAAGCTCAGTGGCAGGGCTGTTAAAATCTGGGCCTGCATTTCCTTGCTCTATTATGTGAGCCAAGAAAGAAAACCCAGCTTTTTCAAAACCAGAGAATTTCTTTTTTAAGCCTACAGCCTGAAAGCCACAGTGTGAGTGTGAAGTACCAACAAGAGTGGGCAGTGCTGTGTGTGTTTGGTCCCTTCTCTGCCTGTGACTGGTTGTGAACATTTCATTCACCACAGTGACAATCACAGAGACGTGGAAGAAGCAAGGGCAGGCTGGGCACTCAGAGTTCTTACCTTGCCCCTTCAGTGATGCTGCTGAACACCTCTGGAGCCAGAGGAACACCTCTGGATCCAGCTGTGATGTGCAGCTGTTCCCCAGGCAGGGCACAGCCTGCTCACCCTGCAGCCACAGAGTCTTCTTCACCCCAAACCTTTGTACTCAACCTGAATGCCCAGAGATACTGCCCAGGCCAGTCCTTGCCCATTAAAACCATCCTCCAGCTGGCAGGAATTTGGGCTTGGACCCAGTGTGTGAGCAGCTGATATCCCCACCCTCACCATGGGTGACCTCAGGAGACTCCAGCTGTGAGCAGCCTGAGTGTTTCCACTGCTGTCCTTCTTCTTCTTGCCACCCACACTTCTCCTTCTTCCTCAGCCCCTTGGGAGTGTGGGGACATTTGTGGCAGCACAGAGGATGTGCAAATCCACTGCACTGGTGGCAGGATGGAGAGCAAACGTGATAAGGACACCTACACGTGGCATTTTAAAGGAAAATCTGCTATACTGAGAGGCTGGCCCTAAGCAAAGGCCATCACACTGGAGACATGCAGCAATTCAAATTGCAATCACTACTCTTTTCTCAGGATTTTTTTCCTTCTCCACTTGTGAAATGGCCCTGAAAGAAGCCCAGCTGGAGATGCATATACTGTATTTTCTCATTAGAGTTTGGCTGTCCCCTCCATCTCCTCCTGTTTCAAACTGTCTTCTAAGCAAAATGCGAAGCCACCAGTGTTCCAGTGAGTTCAGCATTTGGCAGAATGAGTTTGTTCATTGCTAATTAAAATAAAAGATTTCTGAGGTGCTTTGCACTTTGGTTTATTAGTTTTCCTGTGTAATAGCAAATCGGAGCCCTTGTTACACTGTCAGCAGAACTATTATTATTATTATTATTATTTATTATTTACAGTACAACTTGTGACTCACTTCCTATGTTGGTGGATCTTTCACCATCTGTTAAAAAAATAATAGCAGTCATTTTCTGAAATATTATTCTAATCCAAATGTTAAAATAGAACCATATGAAGCCAATTAAATAGACTGTATGTTGTTAATCTGAGTTACTTCAGCTCAGCTAAAGAAAAAGGAAAAAAAATAAAAGGATTGAGATTGCAAAGCAAAGATGCAGACATCAGAAATCTGCAGAGATTCTGCCAGCATTCTCCTGGAATTTCAAATTTCAAGTGGAAAAAATTGTAAAAATGTCATCTTCCAAGCTAAGTTTAGGAGCCAGATATGGATCCAAATCTGGATGTAAGATTGCAACTCCAGACCAGGCTTTATGTGAACCCTTAAAAATCAGAAAATTTCAGTTTTAATCCCTTTAATATTTAGTGCTTTTAGCTGTTTTTGTTCTTAGTCGGAGTGAAATCAAAACTACTTGATCTGGTCTGGTTGCCTCCACCTGAGAGTTTCGTGTTAGCTCGTGCCTAATGACCATGGAGCTCCCAGGAGGTGCTTCTGAAGAGGCTGGCCCTGCCTGCAGAAGTCAAGGAGAGATGGAGCAGATCCATCCTGAGGAGCTGCTGGTGGCCAGGCTGGCAGAGCTGTCCCTGGCGTGGGGATCAGTGGCAGCTGCACTTCAAACTCCCACCTCTGAGCTGATTGAAAACAGGATGAGTTTTACCTGATTTCATACTAACCCCCTTTTTATTTCGTGGTGTTGCTGAGCAGGGTGTGCACTGCAGTTCTTGTTTAACTCAGTTTGGGTGAAGCTTTGCACATGATTGAAAACAGGATGAATTTTACCTGATTTCATGCTAACCCCCTTTTTAGTTCGTGGTGTTGCTGAGCAGGGGGTGCACTGCAGTTCTTGTTTAACTCAGTTTGGGTGAAGCTTTGCACATACTGAGCCTGGAGGAGAGAGATGTGAGCTGGAGGGATGTTAGCTCAGCACTAATGGGGTGATCACACCTCACCCCATCCATCCTGAGTCCAGGAGGGAGTCAGCTCTCTCAAGGTAAATCAGACCACTGGCAATTTGAATCACTTTCTGAAAAAGGGAAATTTATGTTAGGTGTTAGGAAGAAATTCT
>VZTT01025619.1:5501-17675 GCA_013400855.1 Buphagus erythrorhynchus | reverse complement strand
CGCCCAGGCAAAACTGAATTTCAAGTAGTCAGCCTTTTCAAAGATGTCAAGGCCAGGCAGATCTACTCTAGTCCAGAAATAAATCCTCAAATTACCTGAGCAATACTAAAATCTGCAGTCCAACTGAATGCTGAGTAAGAGAATAATTGCATTTATACCAAAAAGCACCAGAAAACACTTATCAGAATATTGCCTCTGAGAAACTCCACTAACTGAGGAAGAAAGTTTAAAAAGGTAGGAATAAATTGTAGTCTCAGTTAAGGCCAGGAGTCTTTTAAGAGCGATTTCCAGAAGATAATACAAATATTCAAAACAATTCTCATTAGTTAAAACTCAAACACTTTGTCAATACATCTCTTTTCAGTGTTTCAATTCTAAGCCTGTGTTATTCCTTATTACTGTGCACAAAATAAATTGAGAAAATACCTTGAGTCTCAAAACAATTTAAAAAGCAATTAAAATCTAAGTTCTCTTCAAATGTGAGAAGAACTGGAAAATGTTCAATATCCTCTTTTTGATGCCATTTAGTGATGAATGATGAGTGCCAGCAAACAGCAGGACACTCAGGAAGTTGACTCTTATCTAAGGACTATTTCCAAAAGGGTTGATGACCCCATCTGCAAGGGAGAACTGCAGGGATGCATCATTGGGAATGCATGGCCAAAACAGCCTGGGAAAAGCCCAGAGGTTGCTGCAAATCTCCTTTTCCATGTGGTTCATTGTTGATAACTGTTTGCAGTGGGTCTGGCTGGGCTGGAGGTAATTCTGTTGGCAGCAGCCTGCCTGGTGCTGCCTTTGGGATTTGTGAGGGAAGCAGTGAGGATAACACACCAGTGTTTTGGCTGCTGCTGAGCAGAGCTTACACAGCACCAGAGATCTCTCCTTCTCTCACTCCCTGAGAGAAAATTCCTGATTTTGTTCTGTCCCAAGGATCACACTGCGTAATAATAATTTTGTTTATCTTAATCAAGCAGCCCTCTGTTAGGTATCCTGATCCTGAATGATTATTGAACAAACACTTCAAATATTAGTACTGCTCCCCCATTTAATTCTAAGCTAAGGATTCTTGAGAAGCCATGAAACACACATGAAATGAAGAAATAAATATTTTTAAATATTTACTAATCATGGATGGACTAAATAGTCATCTCAGAAATAGCAGGGGATTTCTCTGTTTGCCTTGTTCTGCTGAGAGTGGCAGAGCTTGTGTGGACCATGCTTTTATCCTTAAAAAATCATCTCTAATTTAATTTTAAGACATTTACATTTAGTTTTTCACTTTCACCTAAGCCAGTCACAATTGCAACAGATAATGCTATAATAATAATAATGGAAAAGAAAGAAACAGGGAAGTATTAAGCCCAAAGTGTTTCCCAGGGAGCAAGAACCCTTTGATAAGCCCTGTTCCTTTTCCTGATTTTACCTTCACCTAAGTAATCTGATATACCAATATGAATTTCTTTCATTTACTTCTGATGGACTAAAACACTGCAGCAGCTGTTGGGAGGCAGCCTGAAGATCCAGGCCAAGCAGCCTCACAGTAAATCTGTGTTTGTTTAGAGGCAGATACACAGCAAGTGGAGACCAGACACGATATTTTAAAAAGATGTGCCTTGAACTGACGTTTCAGGCTTACAACTGAATGGCAGGAGGACAACCATCCATGTGGAAATGATCCCCTCCAGTACAAAAAAGGAAGGTAAGCACAGAAACTGAACAGCAGGGCAAGAAATAGACTGATGTGTCTTACTTTTTAAAAGTGCTCATGAGAAAGTAAGAGGCTTGTGCTAAACAACCAGAAGCCATTTCCATTTTTAAACCTTTTACTTTACACAATCTTAAATGAATGGAGAATTACCCTTGCAGTGCCAGTTTCATGCCCTCATTTTGCTCCTTGAGAGGATGGCCAAGTATTTCCACAAGCTGCCACTTTCTGGCTGATTAATCAATCTGACAGTTTGGCATTTACACAACCAAATTAAGCAGTGCTTCGAAATTAGCTGTGTGAATGGTGGTCTCGGTGCTCTGGCTGCAGTGAAAGCCTTTTACCCATTTGTGGCCTGCACTGCTTTAGCAGCCCTCATAGACTTCCACAACTAAAGCCAGCTATTTATTTATTTCTAGTTTCATTGCTATTTATTACATTTCAAGTTTCACTTCTTCACCTCCTTTGGGCACCATCCCCTTCACTTTCCATGTCCACACTCCTGCCTTTTCACTACATTTATGAGAAGAAGACAAGTCACAATGTGTTTCCCAAGCTTTAAAGCTGCTTCTCTGTAGGAATAACCAGAATAACCACTGGTCAGTGAAACACACCAGGAGCAAAACTGGAATGTCACAAATCCTACTCCAGTTGTTGTTGGGCTGCACAGGGTAAACAGAATAAAGCACAGCATTTTTCATTGAAAGAACAAATGCAAATGAGTTAAGTGAAAAATATGCTGTATAATTGACTGTTGAGTAAATCCCAAAGTGAATTAGGTGATTCATTGTGGGATTTTTGCTTTTTTTAACTCCAAGTGCATTACCCTGACCAGTATAATCTAAACTTCAGTTTTCTTTCACTTCAGGAGATCTGCTTTTTGAATGCAAATTTAAAATATAATTTTTCTTGAACTTCCAGGCTTGTTTAACTAGCTGTGTACTGCCCTAGCAATGCTAAACTCATGCTTGAAGTGCTTGCTGCTGGCATCCAGCACCTTGGCTAGTCATGTAGTGATAATTTCTAATTCCAGCTCCTGATGATTGATTACAGTGCATTGATACAAAGCCAGAACAGCCTGAATCCTATCTTCTCTTGTCCAAACCTGATTTCCTGATCCATCAGCACAAATTACATACTGAGTGGCCAAACACAGAATTCTGGCCTGGGTGACTGAGGAGGAGGCCACACTCATCATCCCTCTCCTGGTCCCTGGTGGGATGAGAACCACCAATGTCACACCAATGAGCTGCATTAATCAGACAGGTGAAATAATAACATAAAATAGATATTGTGAGCTCACACCTGTGAATTAAAAATAGCTCAACACTACTAAATTTTAGACATTGCACACTCTTTAGCTATCTACAAGCCTTCTCTGGCCACAGTCTGGGATAACATCTGGCTGAAAACCAGGTTTCTTAGGGGTGGATTGGCTCTTAATTTTCAGCCTAGAACGTGTTACTGCTGCTCCTGCAAGTGTGTAGTCCATTACAGCAGGTAATGAAAACCCATCTGTCTGTGGTAGTAATCTGCAGTTAAAGCAGCCTCACATAAAAGTCCACACTCTCCCATTGGATGCTTTAATGAAAAAAATAAAGCAGCTGGAACATAATCCCTAAATATTTCTTGTTTCTCCAAAATAGAGAAAATCACAAAAGCCAAATGCACTCCAGAGAGGCAGATCACTTCTCACAAGAAGGCATTCTGCTAAAGGACAACTGCTCAGTTTCCAGAGGAGATGGCAGAAGTTTAGCTACAAGGTCCAACCCAATGTTTATGAACCAGCATAAAAAACATCTTAAAAATCTGTTGTTCAGGTGTAGCTGTTGATACCAGGTCAGGTGCTGACAAGGAACTAATTTAAAGAAGTCATCCTGGGTCCAAATATATACAACAAAGTCTATATTTAAGGAGAGCGTAAGAATAGAAAAGTTAAATTTTTATGTGAAAAGAGTGAAATATCATTCTAGGAGATGTTTTGTATCATAGGAGATGTTTTGTAGGGGGAAAAAAATAATTTTTACAGTGGATACATGCAATCTCTTCAGTGCTACCAGGAAAACTGTGAATCTATAGATATCCTGAAACCATCTCAAGTACAACAATAAGGACTGACAAATAAAAAGCTGAAATATAGTAACAAAGTGCTAAGAGAAACATATTCCTTACCTCATGAAGAAAAAAGAAAAATAAAATATTGGCTAAGATTATCAGCTCCAGTGTACTCACTGTATATTTTTTCTTAAAATCAGAATTATGTTATGTATATTTTCCCCTCAACAGTTTAAAGCTAGTGTACCACCTATAGCATTGGACCATTGAGATTAAACTAAGAATAAGAGCAGAATTACACAGCTTCAGTCAAGATCTCAATGACCTTATTTTATTTTTAGCTTTTCCTTCTGTCATGTCCATGTCATTTCTCCTTTTTTATTTTTTTTTTTCTCCTTTTACAAGTACCCTGGCAACCATCATCCCCAGCTGATGTTCTGGGAAGCTTTCAAGCATGGAACTGGAGCCAGAGAGCTGCTAAGTGTGTGTTGAGAGCTGAGGCTGATCTTGCCACAGTGAGGAGAAAACTGCCTGCCTGCAGATGGGCAGGACTGGCCGAGTTCCATCTCCACACACAGAAAGCTGAAGGGTGAAGTGAGACCTGCTTCTAGCTGGGATGCTTATGTGGAAAATAAAGTTGGGCTGAAATCTACATACTGAGAAAGGCTTCTCTATTGGCTTTGCATTAAAAGGAAAAAAAAAAAAAAAAGGAAGATCTGCTGGTTTTCTTTTGAAAATGCTGATAGCACTTTCAGCTGCAAATTGCTACAACAGAGTTCTAGTACAGAGGAGCTTCCAGATGTGCCAGAAAACCACAGGAATTCCCTGTCTTTAGTGCCAAATATCTTATGTAGTTTTAGAGATCAAAGACTTCTTTAAAGCCAATCCCACACAGCAAATTTCTATGCTCTCAGTTTAGTTGTAAAGCGATGAGACAAGAACAAAGTTTGGGCCAAGAACTGCAGTAAACAGACAAAACTTAATGGGATGCAGAAAAAATGAATTGCAAAAGTGCTGTAATTTAAATTTTGCTGGGTCTCAGTGTGTTTTAACTGATCATTATAGAACCAAAACATCAAATTAAAACCGAATGAAGAATGGTACAGAGCAGACAAGGCAATCGTCAGTGGGTCACGACCAAGAAGAAGCATGGGAAAGAAAAAGGCAAGGAAAACCTTCACTGAGCAGAAAAGATCAGTGGGAATTCTGAACTGAGCCTGTTATAGTTTCTGTGTCTAGCAAATGTATTCAACAGACTTACATTTCAATACCACTGTTAATCTGCACAGGTAATACTGTGGGAATGAAAAATTGTCTCACTAAGACTTCCCTAAAAGCCTTTCCTGAACTAGGGGTTTCCAACGTGGAATTCAAGGATAGGGTTTCAAGAGGACATTATGTATTTGTTAATACATAATAAGGTTTTTTGACAGAACTGATAAGCAGAGGTAGACCTTCTTTGCAATACATGCTTTTGACCAAAGCTTTTGTTTTCATGAATGAAAAGCAGAACATTAAACTCAGTTAACAGTAAAAAGTTGTCCTAATGGTTTTTCAGAACTTGAGAGTACTACAAATCTCCTAAGATCTTTCCTCTGCAGTGAAATTAAAATTATACTCCAGATCAGAGAACTTCTTGTCTGGAAACTGTTCAAATCTAGCAAGAACCTTTGCAAACATACTGTTATTTAAAGTTATTTAGAATAGAGTTATTTAGAATATTAGATTAGCAACATGCAAGCAAATTAAAATAATACAACCCAAACCTTTTTTTTTCCCCCACACACTCATAGACCACAGTAAACTTCTTTAAGAGTGAGGAATTACCACAGACTTATTTTAAAATAGGCTTTTTGCTTTAAACTAGCAGCCTTCCCATCTGTTCTATGCTAATTAGGTATGCAAAGAGAACACATTTCACAGTTACATCAGCACATAGTAAGATTGAACTGTTTAAATGGCTGGGTAGAAGCTTCCCATGCTCTCACAGTGATATTTCCAGCTGTGTTTCCCGTGTTTGTGACACATATAAGGAAAAACGATACCTTAAATGACATGAAAGCTTTAGAGTTACTAAATGTATCTGCTATGAGATACAATGATCTGTCAGTTTAGCGCTGCAGTTGTTTCTTTTGAATCTGGACCCGGAACTCAGTGCAAAAGTGAAGACACAGCATAAAAAAGAGCAGTGTAAATTTATCTGGAATTAAAGCAACACCTTGGGGTAAAAGAATCTACTCGATCTATCATTAATATCTTAGCTACTAGAAATAAGTATGAATTTTATATACTGATATATTACTTTTATTAATATCTGGGAAATTTAACACGTGCTGGAGAATGCTTAGGTCAGGAAATGACATCTGGCTGGCAATAATCATGAATAAAACTATTCCTTTAAAAAGTAAAGTTAATTGTGTCTGAATCGGCAAAAATCACAAATGCAGAATATAATGGGTGAAATACTAACAGAGATATTTGAGAAGTAATCAAAAGCAAGAACACATTTTTAAATTCGTGAAAAGCAGCTAAACTGAAGTAAAAAGGATGTGCTTGCAACACTATCAAAGGAAAATGGGACAAAAAAAACCAATTCCTTGTCTTTTATTAAAGATGAGGTACTGTGAGACTGCAACAGAGCAACACTGCCGTTGGACTTCCAAAGAGTTCAGGCTGAAAATGGGAACAATCGTGATTTAAATAAGAAGATTCATAAGCCATGCATAAGAATTTTCATAGAATCCTCCAGACTTCCAACTATATAGCAGTTCATTAAATGTGAAGGAGGTAGATAAGAGATAGATAATAAAATGTATTGGTTAAATTACTTAGAAAAGCAAACACTGCATAAGGCAGCATTTAGTGTTGGAGATGCTGTGTTGGATTTAAAGTGACTTGTCAGTTTCTGCTTTTCTCTGTTTCTTCAGGTTTTTAAATAAAATTCATGATTCATAAATAAAACTTGCTTTATAAAAAATCCCCTCAGAATAAACACCTGCACACATTGTATAAATCAATCCTTTTCTTTTGCAAGTCTCACGCCAATGCTGCTGTGATATTTCTCTGTTCCATTTCAGCAATTATCTACAACAAAGAAATGCATCCACAGTTTTTTCTAGTGGACTTTGCACAGTCAATGCAAGTCTTTGTTGTCAGTCTCTGTATATTTTCCCCGAACTCAGTTAGACTGAGAATCTAGCGATGCCAGTCTGTTTTTTAAATCACTTTTCATGCTGACCCACCTTCTACCATTTGAGGAACACTTCTGGCATTTGAGGAACAGAAGAAAAGATTCTCCATATATATTCTAGGAACACTGAAAGGTCTTTTCTGCTGTCTGTGTGAAATGGGATTTTCGGAGGGTGCCTTATTCTGGTTTGGGGGCTGAGGGAGGCACCCCATGGAAGGGCTGGTCCTTGAGGCTGCCCACAGGGCTCTGAGGGGGCTTTTGGGGCCAAATTAAAAGGAAAAAAACCCAAACAACTAAACAAACAAACAAACAAAAGAACACAGAAAGAAAACACACAAAAAACGATCGCTAAAAATGAACTTGCCAAACGCAATTGGGCGAGCAGGCAGACGCCGAGAAGGCTGCGCGGATCCTGAGGCGAGACCGAGGGCGGGACCGCTCCCTCACGGCTTCCCGCCATTTTAAAAAACCTCCGAGGGCCCTCACGCGGCCCCCTCACAGCTTCCCGCCCTCAGAAGTTTCAAAAAGGACGGGAAGAGCCTTTCCCTCACAGCTTCCCGCCCTCAGAAGTTTCAAAAAGGGCCGGAAGAGCCTTTCCCTCACAGATTCCCGTCCTTTTGGAGGCTTCTCAGCCCCTTTTTTCCCTCAGGGCTGCTCGGCTCTGAGGGAGCGGCGGAGCGGGCGCTCCTCAGGCCCGTCGAGGGGCGCTGGAGTTGTCCCGGCAGGTTAATGGGATTTTCCTGGCTGTGAATGCCGTGTGCCTGGGAAGGGCTCCTCCCCTCCTCTGCCTCAGGAAAGTAAAATTTTGATTTTTTTAAAGTAGAGTAGCGCTCTGAGGGGCTGTTTATGGCCGGTCCGTGCCGCCTCCCCTTTCGGCTGCGGCACTGGGTGAGGTGCGAGGTCACTCCTTTCCTTCTGCTGGTGGTTTTATATATATATGTATATATATATATATATTTACATTCATATGTATATCTATACACATCCTCCATGTGTATACATACATATTTATTTATCCGCCCCTGAGGCTGGAGAAAAGACACAGCCGAGCACTTCTGGGCAGGTGAGGGTTAACCCTGCTTGTCGACCTGATGTGTGAGGGATAATTGTTTCCCTTATCTTACATACTTAATAAACCAACCAGCAGGGTGCTAATAAAAGAAATAGCTATTACTAAAGCTTTTTTCTCTCATAGAAGAAAACAAGCCCATGATTTTGGTTTTATCAGACCCCAACATTGCCTTGAGGGAGTGGGGTGGGTTTAAAGGAGCTATTAAAATTATTGCTGGGAAATGAAATTTGATTAAAAAAGCAGCAGCCCCATGGCTTTACAAAAGCATTTTAGTAAAATAGTGCTGTTTCAGGTTGTTATTTGGGCTCTGGGCGCTGCTTTATTGAAGATATCTACTTAAAATATTGCAGATATGAAATGGAAAACTGCCTCACCTTTTATTATTTGATATTTGAACAGCAAATACAGGCCAGTAGAAGGTGAAAGATTTGCTTGCCCCATTGGTAAATGTGCATTATTTCTGTAGCACAGATGGCTCTTACACAGCAGTATGATGTTATTTTTATGACTTTGGAATTTTGTTTTCCTTACTATTCCTCCTGGTGATTAGAATAGGCGGAGAAAAGTGTGCCTGCTTGTGCTTTTTTTTTTAGTTTCTTTTGAATAGGGAGCCCAAATATGTAAATTGCTGGTACTTTCCCCCTGAAACTCACTTACCAAAGAAAATTTTGCCTGGAAATAAGCACTTGTAGTTCCTGATAGCCTTCCAGGGGAAAGTCTGTGGTAGCCCTTGACTTTCCCAATGTTCAAGTAGTAGCATTGGCCAAAGAGGTGTCAGAAAGGCCATCTCCAGCATGGTTTTCATGCTACAAAAGCTAATTATATATAGTGGCTATAAGCTTTTTATTTGCTGACATTTATTCATCTGAATAAAAAGAAGTCGTGTTAGAAGGAGAGATGAGGAGAGTTGCTTGAAAGTAGAAAGTGTGGTTTGAGAACGAGCATCAAACGGTGTGTAACTTCCATACACACACCGAATAGTAATCTTGTATTAAATATTATTAATGACTTCAGAAAGGAAAGTTTCAGACATTAGCACCATATGGGCGTGTGTAAATGGTTCTTATGGCATCAACCAGAAAACGTTCAATGTTAATACTTTTATTTCATTGATTTTATAGAATTATGTTCCCTTAAGGGCTTAGTGAAGCTGCCTGTATTTGAAATGACTTGTATTTTGTTATGATTAGATCAAGCTTTTAGTATAAAGCTCAGTGAATATTGCCAGGATATTTGGCTCCTATGATAGATTAATATCCTTCAGTTTTTCCCTATGCCTTTGTCTGTTGCAGCTTTTTTAACAAATGAACTTAATTAGTGCTAATAAAAGTGGAACAAACAAGAATGCTCAATTCTTTGCTAGAAATATTTGTTTTGTTTAAGTGGAAATGTGAATCTGTGTGAAAGGTAGTCATACATATTTTCTCATTTCAGAGTGCCTGTTTTCAAACAGCTCACTTAGCTTTTAGAGAGAATCCTGTTTTGTGCCTATTCAAGCCACCTTTTACAGCTTCTGCTGGCCTGTAGTTTTCAAAAAAAAAGCACAAAAAGTAGTGAATTTGTCCCATAAAATTCAGAATAGCTCAGGTTTGACCCCTGTGCTTTACTGAAAGGGTGTCCTGTATTTTCTTCTCTTATTCATGTTGTGATTTTGTGGGTATATAATAGCAGTAAATCCACAGTGTTACTGTAAATCTTCTCTGGTTGATGCCAACTTCACCATTTTCAGGTAAGTGCTTGAAAGGAGAGCTTCACTTTTGTTTTTTTCATTTCTCAGTTCCAAGGTTAATACAAAGTAACAGATAAAGATGTTGCTGTGGTCAGCTGCTGTTACTGGTTTTACAGTGTTATTTTTCTGTCAAGGAGCATTTCTATGTGTACTGTACACAGGTGTAATCCCAGAGGTATGGGATCAAGATCCTTTAAATTTTATATTCTTACAGCTTTTCAAACACTTAAATAGTTCCTACAGCCATATTTTATTTATCTGTAAGCTTCTTGGAACTTGCTGGCAATGGCAGGCTCCAAGCATGGAGGTGGGCAGGAAGCACAGCAGAGCCACCAGGTTAGAGGTTTGTTCACAGCTCATTCAGCATTTACTGGGTTGCTTACTCCAATTAATCATTTTTTTCAATTAAGAATTTTGGTTACTCCAGAAAAGAAATTTTTACTTTATAAAGGCACTCCCTTTGTAAATGTGCCAGATTTGGGGGCCCAAATTGGGTATTTAAGCACGGGGTGTGAGTATGAAACCTTTGTCTGGAATGCCAGATTTCATTGTATTGGCTTGTGATGGAGTGTACTCAACCTAGGGTGCTCAGGGAGATTTGTCTCATGATTAATTGTGCCTTTCAGAAAGAGAATATGCATTTATAAGACTTGTTAGTCTTTCTAAATCTATAACTTTAATGAATACTGGCTATTCTATTTACCCATTTATGCCTCGCTGTAAATCAATTTAGAATTATTCAGATACATTAAAGCAAACCCAGGCCTCCCTAGTTTGTCTGCTACAGAGAGATGGAAGCTGGCAAGTCAGTAATGGAAATAACTCATTTTCTTCATATGATGTATTTTAGCAGAACTACATTACATCATCCTGATTTGTGAGGAGTGATTTTTTAGTCTGAAGTAGACCATGAGGAGTATAAAATCCTTCATGTTTACAATTCTGTTCTGTACTGATATTCATTAAAGCTGAATATTCATTACAGTTCCTCCCTGAAAAGGATGCAAGTATGTTGCCAGTTTAGCACCACTTTTCAGCTGAAGTTTTAGGCAGAAGGGTGATAATGTCTGTGCATGCAATGAAATTGATGCTGTGTTGCAGAGCTTGTTTTAGCAACATCGAATAAGAATGAATTTCTACCTGCTTTAATTCTCCTAAGTTAAAGGAGAGAAGACAGAAAAAGTTAAACATTAAACTAGTGTTTATTTCATACTTATGAACCGGTAGATAAGTTTTTTCAGATTGATGGTTGAAAAAAAAATTGCTTTAGTGGATATGTTCTCTATTGAGTAAATGCAAAAAAAAAAAAATCTGTTTGCCAAGAAAATAAATTATGTGACAGAAACTAAATCAGTTCCTTGTATTTTTCTTCTGGCTGATGGATGTCTGACGGGACCCATATTCTGTCTTGCCCATGACCAGAACACAAAATGAAATATTTTCTTGTCTTTTATGGCAAATATTTATTCTTGGATTCTTGTTATTTTATTCTGTTATCTGACCTGTGGTGGCTTTGCTACCTTTTCCCTACAGCAGCCATCTTTGCAGAGCTCAGCTGAGCTGTTTTGGCAGAGCCAGGAAGGAAGGGGAAGGAAGCAGAGACTCTTAATCTTTTTCTCATACAATTATAATGGGAGGTGCCCTTGCTATTCCACTTAGGTCACTGTTGGATGGATAGGATGGATACACATCCTAAAGCAACATTCCTACACTTTGATCAAATTCAAAATGGGCTCTCCTCAGAGATAGCAAATATGCAAGGTCTAAATTCATATAAACTTGGTACATCTCTTATATTTACCTAGGAATAAGAAAGAGTTGCATAAAATAAAAACATAAAAAATTATAATTGGTTCTTCTATTCTTGTCTACATTGTGGGGCTAGCTGGAAGCACTGCAATTATCTCATGCATAAAAATTTTGCTTTCAGATAATTGCACACTCTTTCAGCCCTGGTGTAAAGCACAAGACCATCACGATTAAATTATGGGACTGGATTAAATGTGAAATGCAAACTTTTAAAGGAGTTGGCTAGCTCTATACAGGGGCATTATTTTATTAATCTGCAAGCATAATAAACCTTTAACTTCTACAGTACAAATGCACCTGCATAATTGCTTACTGCTGTTGGGTGTTTTTCTTCAACAAAGCCAATAATTTTAGAATGCCTGAAAAATAAACCTTTTTCATGGTTAAAAGGAAGATTGGAATAAGCTTTGGCATGGTCTTAGTCTTATTTTGAACTCAGGGTCTAAAATGTATAGTTTATTTTTGGAATAATAGGCAAATTTTAAATATACTTCAAGGACTGTATTATTCAGACATTCTTTGCTTGTTTTTTCCCTAATTTTCTCGTTAAAAAAAGGCTAGAATTTTTTTTCAGATTTGTAATGTTTTTTTTCTCTTAGAACTGCCATTTTTAT
>VZTT01025613.1:5641-35059 GCA_013400855.1 Buphagus erythrorhynchus | reverse complement strand
CATTCCTGTGCATCAGTTTCTGCCTTTTGACTCACGTCCTAGTGGCTGGCACCACTGAGCAGGGCCTGGATCCATCTTCCTGGCACCCACCCTTTAGATGTTCATATTCATTAGTGAGATCCCATCTCAGTCAATTCCTCTTGAGGCTGAACAGGCCCAGCTGGGGAGGAGGAAGATTAGGTGAGGTCATAAAATACAACCAAGAAACATAATATAGAAGCAACACTCTGTGTTATTTCTACCAGTGCTTCATGACTATTTTCTGCCTCAAGATAAATGCCAGAAGGGCATATACTTTTTAATATGTGAAACAGTGACTAAGAGACATCCAGAGTTTTCCTACAATGCCTTAAAGATGGGAAGAACTTGCTCTGACTGATACTGGTGTTGGTAAGAAAATTAGACTGGAATGGAATAACTCACTGATACTAAAAAAACCCCAAAATTATTAAAAAAAAAAGGAAAAAAGAAAAAAAAAGAAAAAAAATAGCTTATATTTCACAGCAAATCTGAGAGCAAGAGAACAGTCTCTTCTCTGGTAATACAGCTTAGATATTGAAGCAATAAATTATTGGTGGGTATTTCCATAAACACCAGCTCAATTTGCTTCACTTGGTTTAAGTACAGTTTAAAGCACTATAATGTATTAAGTTCTTCCTTAAAAAGAAATAATAAAGAAATAAATCAAAGACTGCAACTTATGTATGAAAATGGACAGTTGTCTGCTTCTAGTAAAGAATAACAAATGGCTATACTATTATTTTTTTGTGTCATCCACTACTTAAAACTCTGAGCACCCCTCTGAAGAAAAATTAACATCAAATTCTCACTGGCATTTGTTTCTAAGGCAATTGTTGGAGATGCAATCATAGATATTTTTTGTTAATATTGAGCAGTTTCCTTTTGTTTGTGTCTATCAGTATCATTGACAATCAATACACCTTAGAAAGCTATGGCTTTTCTCATTTTAAAACACTGAAGTGTTATTTCCAAACGGCTATATTCTGCAGCTGCTATATCTGGAATACCTCCAATGTGCTAGTGGAGCACATAAAAATAATACAATTTAAATCTAAAAAGTATGTGCTTTGAGAAAAATATTTTGAGAAATTTATGGTTTCGACACTCTAAAGGAACATGCTGCCAAGCACTACTTATGTGATCAGACAGTGACAGTAATGGGTAATTAAAGAAATAACTCTGATGTCTCTTAACACTTGCTTGTAGATCAGGAAGTCTATACTACAGGATCAGACTACGAAAACTCACAAAAAAATTGTTTCATAAACACTCTACCACATGAAATCTTGTTTTTATACTCTATGGATGACAGTAAAATATCAATATTTTTTCTCAAAATATTTACTAAATGAAACACATTATATGCAAACGCTCCGTATTTTCTATATTAAATGGCTTTCATAAGTGAGTAGGATCTTATAAATATTCTATATTACATGCTGCTTGAGGCATAAAATCCTTAATATATCTTTTCTTGGCCACTGAAGGGCTCAAAATGTTTCAATCATACAGGGGTTACTATAAACTAATATTAACACCATGAACAAAAATAAATCCCAGGCTGCAGATCTACAAGCCAGATATTTATTTTAAAATGATGCAATAAGTGGCATAAAACTGCTGAGTTGTCACCCAAGACTCTTTATTTACTGGGATACGGAAGCCAAGAGTTTCTGGTCTTTTTGCAGTCCCTAGGTCAGTGCCTGCCAGGACGGGGATCTGAATTACCTGGCTTCATTCCCATCAGGTGTCACACCACTGGCCACGACATCCCAGCACAGGAGCAGCCAGGTCAGCAGGGGCTCACCTGCCTTCTGGCTGAAGTCCTTTTGCACATCTCACAGGGATATGGATCATGTGATTGTCTCTGGCCCTGTCTCTTCATCTGGCTGTGAGGCTCCTGCATCCTCTTCATCACTCGCTGCATTGACTGGTTTGGTCTCGGATTTCTTCTTCTCCCTANGGTCAGCAGGGGCTCACCTGCCTGCTGGCTGAAGTCCTTTTGCACATCTCACAGGGATATGGATCATGTGATTGTCTCTGGCCCTGTCTCTTCATCTGGCTGTGAGGCTCCTGCATCCTCTTCATCACTCGCTGCATTGACTGGTTTGGTCTCGGATTTCTTCTTCTCCCTAGGGGCCACTGCTGCTGGCAGGGGTTGTTCCTCTGGTTCAGCGCAGTTTGAGTGGCTGCAGTGCCTTGATCTGCTCTCCTCCTCCTTCCCCTGAGGTCACTGCCCTGTGACCAGCAGTCTCTGATAAGCAGTAGCCAGGGCCCAGCATGTTGCATAACTTTGCACCTGCGTGGAACTGCTACTGAGATTTTCTTTCAAATATTTTGCCAACTTATAAGGGTCCTGTATTTGTTCATTTGTGTCACTAGAGCAGAACACTCCTAAAGCTGGCCCATTTTCTTCCATATTCCATGCCCCTCATTACTACCCTGGGGCATGTATCTGGACAACTTTCCTAGAAATCTCTGTCCTGACTCCAAACATGTTATAGATTGTACTGAGGAGCCCTGGCAGACACAGCAACAAGAACACATTTTCCTTAGTATCCCGAGGGAAGTAAAAATTCTCAAACACTATTGTGGGAGGCCTTAAAGAGGAGAAGGAGGTGGAACATTTGGAAAAAAAGCATCCTGCCCTGGTTCCCCCACAGGCTGGGTAAGATTATTAATGAATTCCCAGAGGTAGCACCCAAGGCAGGTGCTACCCAGGAGGAAAACACTGAACACACCTGCCAAATGACCCTCATTGCCCTCGCTGTTATTGTGTCATAAACTGATATCACACAGTAGAGCAACAAAGCAATCCTGATCTCTTTTTTTTTTTTCACTCTGAAAAGTCACGAGGAGCACATACAGAAATATCTACAGGGTTAGGTACCACACCCACATGAACAGATTGAGCAACGCTGTAACCAAGGAGCTCTCTTTTTATTACACAAATGCTAATGTCGAAACTGTTATCTCAACCCTCTCGTGCCCCACATTCGGCACTAATTGAATGGTGTTTTAACATCAGCCAAAAATTAAACTCCAATTAAGTCACTTGTCTTTCCCCCATCCTCTCCAGAAAGAGAGGGACAAAGACGAAGGCTATGAGGTGAGATGATCTCTCTTACTTTTCAGTGGCTTCTGATATTTTTTTCTTTCAAAGGTTAAAGCATTCAGTAATAATGCCTTTCAGACCGTTTTATTTTTAGAAATGTGTAGAGCATTTGCAAGTGAACTTAGCTCCTAGAGAATCATTAGCAATTACTTAGCCTTTCCACCGGGAGCAGTAAGGCCAGAGCAACTGAATTAGTGATCCTACTTGTGAAATGTGCTGAGCAAACTATTCTTCCTAATATTATTGCAACATTTGAAGCCCACCTACATTTGTGAAAAATTATACTGCCTCTAAAACTGCAACAGCCCTGGAAACTCTGTATTGCTTAAATTGTTTTCTAATCACTCAAAGCACAATAATGTAGACAACTGTTGATGTAGAAGAGTTTTTGACAGCATTATTGTTTTGCTAGTAGCTTGATTGGTATAAAAAATGCAGAAGTAAGGCAACTACTTTAACTACTTCTTAACATGATGATTAGATTTAAGATATTATCTTGGTGTAACCAGCACAGATGATGATTATATACACAAAGACCCCATATATGTTCAGACATATTCACACAAGTAGCTATACATTTTCAGCTAGTAGATGTTTGGGGTAATTAATTCTAAGTTTAAAAACATCACAGTGCAATAAATTTTGCTTCATAATATAATAAACATTGTGTTTGCATTTACTGTACTGTTAGAAAGAAGAGAAAATTAAGATCTTGGAGAAAACAAACATGTCCCACCCTTACTCTTGACTTCTAATGTGTAAAATGTCGCAGTGCAACTGTAAGATTGTGTACAGAGACCACAGGCCAGCTGCTGAGGAAGTGGATCTACAGAGATGACTCAAGGCATCTTGGTTCCAAGGAAGCAAACCATGATGCTGGGTAAGGGCTTTCTGCAGAAAATATTTGCCTAAGCAATTGAAAGTTCATTTCCTGAGAAAAAAAAATGACTGCTATAGTTACTTTACTTGAATACAGATTTTGTAAAATGCATTGTAGCTTAAAATGAACTGCGAGATGGTTTTAGCATTCAATTACTACTTATTAAATTTACATTTCTTAGAAATGTAAATTTCTTAAAATAAAAATTGAGAGTAGAAACGCACAAATACAGATCTTTTAAGAGCTTGGTAGCAGTGCTAGTGATTGGCAGCAAGACCATGATAGCCCTAGAAAGATAATGATTTAATTTGTATATCAAATTCATGTGCTTTGGATTGTGTGTTTGAGAAATGAGAAGAATGAGAAGACTTTTAACTTTGATATATTTTATTGACCTTTTTTCAATGTCTTTAGTGTGTTTCAAATAAGTGTTTCTTAAGGATCAATTATTTAATGATCAGTTTGATTTTCAGTCTGCAGTCAGGACTTTGTTCCAGTTATGTGATGCAGTCTTGAGCAACACAAAGGACCATCTATTGAACTGCTATATTTGGGGAAAAGAAAGCTTTAAATTATTTATATGCAAGAGGTAAGAGACTTCTCTTTACATTGTGGAACCATAAGTTTGATCTGTGGTCTAGCTCTCAATTTTTAATTACACAGTGAAAAACCCCCAGTTTACTTAGCTCAAAGACAAGAAGGTTAAAGTGACTTATATAGTCTATAATTACTTTCATACTAGAAGGTGCTACTACTATAGAACTTCCTTTGTAGTATTTAAAGCATTTACAGATTTAATGGCCAAAATTCAAATTCCTTAAAGTTGAACTAGAAAGAAAATTAAAATTACAAAATTGACATGGGTGGTGTAAAGGTGTGTAATTTGAACTCAACCAACACAACACTTGCTTTTTGATTCAGAAAATCACAGAATCAAAGAACGGTTGAGGCTGGAAGGGGACCTTGAAGCTCATCTAGCTCCAACCTCCCCAGCTCTGGGAAAGGACACCTTCCACTAGATCAGGTTGCTCAGAGCCCCATCCAGCCTGGCCTTAAACACCTCCAGGGATGGGGCATCCACAATGTACCTGGAGACCTGTTCCAGAGCCTCACCACTGGAATTGTGGATGTAATTGACTTCAGCATCTTTCTGTTCTTCTTTGCTCTTTTTAGCAGCACTTTCCTTCTTTAATACTTGTTTATTCTGTGGTTGCAGAGAATAACTGCACCACACATCCTCACTGACTTCAGTTTGGATCAAAAATACTCAATTTAAATGTGTACACTCTGGATAATCCAGTTTATTCCAGGCAATAAATTTTAATGAAGTCTACAAAATGTAATGAATAAATATCTCAGGTAACAGGAGAAAGGTGCTGTTGGTACTTGTGCTACCAATCTTATTCAGAACAGAGCCTGCTTTATAAAACAGATGAATATTTCAAGTTATTTAGGAACATTTACAAATTAAAATGTCATAAAACACAAAATACAATGACAATGAAAGGATAGCGCATTATTTGTATGCAGATTTTTTGTTTTCACAAGCCACTTCAATTTTTATTGTGTAGATAACAAATGTTGCTAAATTGTCATTTGAGTTGTAATTTCAGAAAATATTAATGGAAAATAATTGTTCTGTCACTAGCATGTCATATCAAGCAAAGTATTTAAATTTTCTGAAGTCTCAGAATACTAATATCCTTGTGAAATTGTCTTTTTTTCCCCTGTAATTTTTAGTGCAATTAATTTGAGAAAGATGACTGCATAAAGGAATTAGCTGTCATAAATTACTGGTGTAAGGAATTAATACAAAGCTGGATTTTAATTTCCTGACTATATAGATTGCCTTCAATAGGCCTACTAAGAATGAAAAATGTTTGATATCAGCACACTACCACAATGAACTCATATTTGTTCTGCTTGTACAGTATCTTCTATTATATATGGTTTATGAAATTGTGATTTTTGTTTCCTACCATGTGCTATAGAAAAGAAATTCAAAAATATAGGTAATACAAAGTGTTCTCTGCAGAGTGGCACTATTTTTAGCTCTGAGCAAATAGGATGTGTTGTGCTACCCTGAAGAAACTTTCTTTTTGCATTACATGGTACTATAAACCAATGCTTTCTGTTAAGACAAACTGCTGGAAAATGTGGGCTTTTTCTGACCAACTGCTCACAGTAGAACAGAAACAAAAGCTGAATCAGCCTTTTGGTAGTTTGAAAAGATTGTATAAGTAATGTGCCTTTTCTGTTGTATAGCATTTTTAACAAGTGATCTGATATTTTAAAAATCATCGACTAAATATCCACTTTGAACACATACTAGAGTATTATAGCAGAATATTATTTTTGTTCAAATGAATTTTTGGTGTCACCAATTAGTTCTCCAGATAACTAGAATAATTTCCTCTTTGGTGTTCTACTCCCAAAGGCAAAACGAATCAAACATGCGTATGTCTAAATCCTGTAATTTTAATAATCTGTAAAAGATTGTGCTATTGCAGTGTAGCAGATTATCTGCTGTTATGATATCCATCAACACCTTAAGAAGTAATCTAACTTTTGAATTACTGAGATTTTGAAAGCTGACAAACACAGTCTTGTAATTCACCTATCAGAGCTTATCCTCTGTGCATTTATTATGTTAATATAATTAATACAAATAAGGCTACTTTTATTATGCCTCTGAACTGGTTCTTCACCTTTGTTCTATTCATACAGCAAAATAAGGTGTCATATTTTGTTATAGTATACATAATTGATGGTAATATATCATTTAAGCCAGTACAGACCCAGTAATGATAGCAGAGAGGATGAGTTCTGATAGGTGAATTGCAAGACTGTGTTGGGCTTGCATGGCAGTGGTGGTGGGTGGTTACAGGGGTGGCTTCTGTGAGAAGCCCCCATGTGTGGCAGGGCCAATGCCAGCTGGCTCCAGGATGGACCTGCTGCTGGCCTCAGCTGAGACCATCAGTACCTCCGTCATAAAATATTTAAGAAGAAAACCCACTATTGCACAGATGAAACTGTGGCCAGAGAAGAGAGGAGTGAGAATATGTGAGAGAAAAATTCTGGTGACACCAAGATCAGGAGGAGGAGGAGGAGGAAGGGGGAGGGAGGTGCTGCAGAAGCTGGAGTGGAGATTCCCCTGAAGCCCGTGGTGCAGACCATGGCAAGGCAGGCTGTCTCCCTGCAGTCTGGAGGTCCATGGTGGATCAGAGATCCATCTGCACTCTGTGGGAAAAAAGGGACCCACGCTGGAGCAGTTTGTGACCACTGCAGCCCATGGGATGGACTCATGTTGGAGAAGTTTGTGGAGGACAGTCTCCCATAAGGGACCCCACACTGGAGCTGGACATGTGATGGAAGGAGGGTATGGGGAAGGTGTTTTTAGGATTCGTTTTACTTTTCATTATCATGGTCTAATTTTGATTGGTAATAAATGCAACTAATTTTCCTAGGTAAAGACAGTTTTCCTCATGACAGTATTTGGTGAGTGCCCTCTCTTAAACCTTAACTCATGAGCCTTTCATTATATTTTTTATCTCCCCTGTCCAGTGGAAGAAGGAGAGATAGAGAAGCTTCGGTGGGTACCTGGCATTCAGCCGGGGTCCAGCCACCACAATGACAAGGTAATAACAAATGCAGAATATATAGAGAAGATATATGTGCTTAGAATGGATTTACAGAGAAGCTAAACACACTGTGGTCCAAAGCTGCTTAACTTGAACTGCTCTTCTGTCCTTTAATATTAACCTACCTGGATTTGAAATCATTACTGTCACTTGTTCCTTTACATTATCTCATATACCTGATCTCCCAGTCAACAAAGCTTTTAATGTATGAATAGCAAAATGCATTTGAAGTTTCAGTGATTGGAATGAAATGTCAATTTGATTATCTGTATAAGTGTCAGGTGAAATAAATGCAGAAAGGCAGCAGTGGAAATGTTTAATAGATTATTTGAGCCATGTTTAAAGATGGGCACATGTGTCCACTTTTGTTGAATTGAACATAAAGATTATATCAGCATTTAAAGGCAGATTGTTCCATGTGAAATAGCTTGATCTTCTGTAGTAAGCGGTCTCAATTCAATATCCTAGGAATAAAATGAAAAGCCCAGTTCAAAAGAGTGCAAGTTAAAAGAAGTTTGATATTGTTCCTATTTTGCAAAACAGTATCTGTGAAAGTGGTATTTTGATAATTAAGTATCCATTGCTCCACCTGGATGAACTCTCAGAATGCTTTCTTTTTTACTTTTTAGGCATTTTCTTTTGTACTCCTATTTCTGTCACCTTCCCCCATGTATTTTTTCATCCCAGCTGGAAGATTATTGCATACCAAGGAGTTAGTGATCCACAGAAGTTAACCCCCAAGTATGTCCAGGCTCGTGCTGTGCCACTTGGATACTACTAATAAAAATTTTAATGTAAAGAAGAAGGAGGAATAAAACTGAAGAGATACATGTGATATGCAACAACATTGCTCACCAACACACTGACTGATGCCCCTCTGGTCTCCAAGCAATGAGTGGTGGCTCCCAGGCAGCTCCCTCCAGTTATATACTGGTCATGATGTTCTATTGTATACAGAATATCCCTTTGCCCAGTTCGATCACCTGTCCTGGCTGTGCTCCCTCCCAAACTACCTGTGCAGCTCCTCACTGGCACAGGATGGGAAAATTAAAATTCTTGACTTAGGGGAAGCACTACTTTGCAACAACTAAACCATCAACATGTTGTCAACATTACTTTCATACTGAATCCAAACCACAGCACTGCACCAGCTATTAATCAACTCTATTCTGGGTAAAACCAGGACAACCACAGGGAATTATTTAAAAAATAGACTTAGTTGGAGTGGGTCAATTGGTTAAGGGGCAAGTTAAGTGTTAGATAAAAAATTGTTTATTTCTGAAATGCAATAAGGCAGTAAGGAAGAAGGACATCCCACACCACTTCTTTTGGAATAGACACACAACTTACTCAATTGTGTAACCTCTATTTCCACAAACAAAATGTGATAAGACTTGGCTATATTTCATCTCTTCCCATCTAAGTGCTGGGAAATAGTGAGAAATGTCCAGGATTTTGGCTGTTCTTATAAGAAACTAACTCAGCCAACAGTGATTGTTACAGCCTATTTCAGCTTTCCTAGTTGAAGGAACTATGTCCAGTGCCCCAGGAAGGGTCTGGGCTTTCACACTGGCAGCAATCACATGGAAGACTAGAAACCTGTTCCTTCTCAGGTCAGCAGTAAAGTCCATGACATGCATATTTTCCATGGGGCTCTGCTGTGAACTTACAATTCTGTGCTGAGGCCACAACTTCTCCCCTGCCCCCAAGTAACTCTCAGAATTTGTCTTTTCCTATTAATAGGCTGTCTAGAAGGTTTTGTTCCCTTCTTTGTTTAGTGAGTTTTACAGGAAAGAAATGAGCAGAGAACATTTTTATATCAAATGTGGTAATTGTGCATAACTGGCAACCTTTTAAGAACATGCAAAGTAGAATTTCCAGGCATATTTACAGTTTTCTAGTGTCAAAAAAGGACAAAGAAGTCACAGCTGATGCTATTTTTAGATCTGGATCAGGCCTTGTAGAGTGTACTGCAGAGCCAAGACTGACACAAACGGAAGAATAATTACAATCAAGCTCGTGAAATTTTAACACAGAAGTGACTGCATTATTTAGAACTTTAATGTGGTTTCAGCAAAAAGTAATTATTGGTTATCTGTTGCCAGAGACATTGCTGTCTAACTCTAGAGGTGTTATTTATGTATGAAATAATGCAAATAGTTTCAAATATTTTAAGTAAGTCTACAGTAAATATTTTCTGTGTGCTTCAACTGCCTTTGGTTGAAGAAACTGGACTGGTACCAAACAGAATACATGTAATTTCTCCTTAATTACGGTGAATCATATTTCTTTCAGTTTTCTAGAGTGATTTACATAGCAAAATTTACCCCATTATAACAAATTCCTCCACAGCTCTGTTAGCATGTCAAGCTGAGAAAAATCTTGGGCTGCTCAATGAGGCTGTACCATCAGTAAAAAAAAATATGCCCACTCCCACTTTAAAGTTTTGACCACTAGGAAGGTGAAGAAAATATGTGCTTCCTCATAATTTTGTGTACTACAGTAACATCCAAAACACAGCAAGAGATTTAAAAGTTTGAGAGAAGAGATTTAAAAGTTTGAAAGAAACACAGCTAGTCCATGTGCTCTGTATGGGGGTGCATGGTGAGAGACGGAGAAAAGGATGGTGCAGAGTTCTTTCTTCACCTTAAGAAGAATGTTCCAACAACAGATGCTACAATAAAATAGCTGTTTTATTAAAATAGAATGCAAATACAGATTGTGAACAAATCTTCCCATATAGGAGAAAGCCATATGCACAAAACATCAGATAAACCCTGCATGGCTCTCCCATAAT
Organism: Buphagus erythrorhynchus; assembly: GCA_013400855.1. NCBI lineage: Eukaryota > Metazoa > Chordata > Aves > Passeriformes > Sturnidae > Buphagus > Buphagus erythrorhynchus. The sequence continues at coordinate 24,605 of VZTT01025613.1, read as the reverse complement.
ATGCTGCAAAGGTCCTCTCCATGGAGAGAAATCCTTCCTTTTGGTCATTTAAGCTCTTATATAAAATTTTCACACAAGAAAGCAATTCTTTTCATAAAGGGTGTTTGTATGAGAACTTGTTACTGCACTTTTAAATAAATCAAGGTAAACTTGAAACAAAAGCAAGACCATAAATATTCGGGTCCCTATGTTTACCTTCAAGTTATTTCAAGAAGGTAACAGTTAAATAGGGCAAATGTAAGGTTACTGTTTTATTTTATGTTATTATTTGAACTGGCAGCTAAAACTCTGGGGAAACCCTATAGGTGTGTGCAGTTAGCACACTTCCCAGGGAACTACCCCCAGCACCACAGTAAAGCTGCTGGGCCAGGTTTCTGGGACATGAAACTCTAAGTTGTTGTATTACTACTACCTTCAGTTTAAACATCACAAAACGAACTTCTATATTTTTAGTCTTTTAGAGCTTGTTGAAAACATTGCATTGGAAAAGCTTTTGTTAGAAATTCCTGATTTATTAAAAAAAAAACATTCCAAGGAACATATAGATTCTGATAAAGTCAGAAATAAATTTAGCTGATTGCTGTTGGAAATCCATTTTGATTCTTGATTAGTTCTAATGTCAGTAACATTTTGACTTTCTTAAATTATGCATTATTTTATTTTCACAGTGTCCTAACTGCACACAATTTACTCTTGCAGGTGGTTTGTATTTATGTCACATAGTGTAGACTAAATGTGCATAGTGAAGCAGTTCAGAGAGGATTTCCAGTTTTTCACCTTTTATTCAGCAAGTGTCCTACCATTTCTATTTTATTTTCCATTGAAAGGAAATTTTTGCTGCATTTGTCTTCATTAATGGATCTGTAACACCACCATTTGTCTTCATTAATGGATCTGTAACAACACAACAGCAAACCTGTGAAAAATCCCTGCCCTTCAGTAGACATGATTTTTTTTATATTTTGGGTTTTTTTAGTGCCACATTGATTTCTTAAAATTTGTCAGGCAGGAATTTTTGACTGAAACTTACCTTACATTCTGACTTACCTTTCAGTCTGGGCTTTGATGCTGTTTTAGATATCCAAACAAGAATAGTAGTGCTCTTGAGCCAAAAAAGGTCAGTTAACATTGAACATTCTCTCAGCCCAGTGTTTGTCCTCTCTTTTATTTGAGAACATTTACTGCAGGCAGGTAAAACATACATTAAAGATGATATGAAGTTGTAGAGAATATAAACAAGAAAGGAAGGTGAAGAAGAAACAAGATGAAGAGTCTGAAATCTGTTATTCATCTTATTGTGATGCATATCCTGTAAAGCAACTGCATTATATAAAGCTGCTATAGAGCTTAACAGGTGATAGTTCCACAGAGCCCTTCAGTGAGTTTAAATGTACAGTTACTTACTAAAAGGTGTTATAAATTATGAGACCAAAATTCATCACTAACTGTTCATCAGATTACACCATTAAAATATTACAAAATTAGTAGACCCATACGAATTTAAACTGGCCAATAATGATTTGGAGTAGCTGCAGATTCACCAGCAGAGCTGGTTCAGCCCTTGCCAAGCCTTATTTTATAATATGTTTCATTGTGCTAATATACTAGTTTTTACATCTGCATGTAACAGTCAGGGAACATTTCTGTTCCTGGTGAGAAAAATTACCTGATGAGGGGAAAAAAAACTTCCCTGAATGTCTTTATCATGAGGGCTTGAAAATGGTTTCAGAAAAACACAGAAAACTGTGCTTTTTTAAATTATCTTTTCTGGAAAAAAACCCTAACCCTCATGTCTGCAACATTAGAGCAGAAATACTCTGTTAGGATTTGACTGTAACACAACTCTTCCCTTCTGACTTTGCATTGACTGTAACACAACCCTTCCCTTCTGGCTTTGCATTGTAAACTCTTACAGTCTTATTATTTTTCATGTAAGTCTTAAGAACACCATGGATTAATTTAACAGATTATCAGATTTTCTTTATTAAAAAGATATTTTCTCAGTCCTCCTGGCTTTAGGAACTTTAAGCTCAACTGAACAATATTGAATCCTAAGTGTAATGCGGAAAAATAAAAGACTATTCAAAAACTCCTTTAAAACTGCCTGGGTATTTCTGGACATTTGGAGCTGGCAATACTGCTGATGCTCATATGTGGGTGAACAGTTAGGTCAGAGCTATTTTATGGACTTGTTACTATGAGAGCTTTATACCACCTGGGGAGTTTCTTTCTGCCAACTTCTCATTGACAGCACAACCTGACAGGAATAAAGGTGTAAAGCCTCATTCCTCATTGTAGCCAATTTAACAAAAAAACCTGTCAAATCTTTACTGAATGGAAAACTCCTCTGTCATACACCCCGTAATAAATATATTGCTTTTTAAAATAGCAGAATGTTAATGTAATACAATGACATTTGCAATCTGTTGAATTTTTTTTATCTTTATGTTGCCTGAAGAAATCAAAAGGTAATGTTACCAAACAGGTTATATTTTTTAAGAATAAATCTATGCTTCAGTGGGGGAAGACATTGGAAAATTCTAACTGTAGCACAATAGTGTATGACCCCTATATTCGTTTTAATGCTTAGTTTTGTACCCTACAGTGCTTAGCACAAATACCAGAGATTAATGTGGCCTTGGGTTAACTCCCGACATCTCTTACTAATGAGTCTTGAGCCAGCTAAAGCTTCCTTATTAACTTGTATTCGTGATTGAGATATACTAGAAAAGTATTCGTTTTGAGAACAGAGGTAGAGTGCTGAAGTAAAGAATGATAAGAGAAGAACATCATAACCTGACCACATATTTGAGATACCCTCTAAGAAAGAAGATTCTTCAGAAGATCTGGGACCATAAAAGGGAATTTTGGGAAAAGAGGTGTTCCCAAAACACCACCAAAGACCCTCGAAAGACTTTTACTCATATTCAAATAAGTTCACAGAAATAATTAGCCTAGATACATGTATTCAGGAAATGTGATATGTAACAGAAATGTGATGAGTATGTAATATCTTCAGGAATATAACCTGGTCTGTTAAGTTGCTGGGCATGCACACTACAATTCTGTAGAAAACTGTATGATTAATTTTATCCTTGTGTTTTATATTTCAATTTAGTCCTTAATAATTTTTTTTTTAAATTGTGAAAGATGGTACCTGTTTTAAAGTTGAGTGAATAAGTTTTTCAGAACCCAAATATGTGGAGTTCTAACATACCAGAAGCAGAACAATATCTCAGAAACCTTTTTCCTGAAGCCATTGAAGATAAAGTGATACCACAGCCTTTTGAACAAAGCAGGCTGAGGAGGCAGACAAATGAATCTTGACACGGGACAGAATGAAAAAGGAAAAGGTTTTGAAGAAGGAAAAGAAAAATATTTTGATATCTTAGATGAGATTGAGCAGAAAAGGTTCTGTCTTTATACCTCATATTTCATGGTCTTGTGTTGAGACTGTCTCTTAAAAAAATGCTCAAGAACTGTGAAGACAATGAATATGTATTGTTCTTGATCTTGTCTACATCTGTAAGGTACATTTGTATGAAAGAACACTCCAGGCATATTTTCATATTATGATTTTGGCCTCCACACATAGAACTTTAAAATACCTAATATCTGCACTAGCACACAATTAAGCAAACCCACAAAGACATTTTCTTCATAGTCTCATGTACAGAGTTGAAGTTGGATAGGTGAATCTGATCTTCAAACCAAAGGCCCTGTGCTTAATGTAGATTGCTCACATTTAACCATGTTAGAAAGGAACTTGTGACATGGTGTACCAAGAAACTTAGGGCATAGAGAAGGCTGGGCATTGTGAAGGAAGGGAAAGCTGAAAGCAGATGGAGTTCATTGGATGGAACTCAAATAATACAGATGATTGACTAATTTGCAAAAAAGTTTTCACTGAAGAGCTTATTTTGATCCCTGTCATGTTATCTTTCTTAAATGATTGTTTCTTTGGCTACAGTTATGCTTAGCAACATCAGCATTTTATCTTCTTTTGTAATGTTTTGGAAGTAGAGATTAAAAAATGGAAAAAACCCTGTACTCTTCTGCTAAAATCAAAAGTAAGTTTGCATGTGTTTTTGTTTCTAATGAAACCTTTACTCCAGAATAAAGAAAAAAAAACCCAAACAGTTTCTGAAATGCAGAAGACATTTTCAATGATTTCTGAGAGTGAAATACTATTTTCCAACAGCTATAAACTGTAATACTGTCTTCTGTCAAAGAAAAAAAATGTTATTAAAGACTAGCTTATGTCAAATTCATATTTGCAGAAGGAAAAAAGATTTATTCATCCAAGTTGCTATAAAAAGGATTTATTAGGATTATTCCTCATGAACTTCTGGGATCTTTAGAAGACTTTCTTTCCTAGGCAATTGAAAATGAGAGATTCCTGCAAAAGAATTGGAAAATGAAGAAACTGGAAGGGATTCTGGGACATGATATCTCAAGCGGATGCTTTCAGGAGGTATCCAGATATTCTAAAAGCACCTACCCATATGCTTTAGGACATTTATAAATAAAGTACTAGGGGATACACTGTTTTTCTACAGATTAAATCTATTTCACATTTATGGCATGATGCTCCATAAATGAGTTTACCTTGTAGCATTACCTTGTAGCTAATATGTTATTGTCACCCTCGACTCCATTGGAAAGAGTTTAGAGTTTATAAACAACATTTTGCATTTACATCAGGATTCAGCTTGTTTTAAACCTTAGCAATAACCCCAAAATCATGCAGAAACATCATGACTATTTTTCTTTTCCTAGCTACAGGAACAAAAGTATGGTTCAATAAGCCTCAGCTGTAGATTAGGAAAGTAAATATATTTGAATACAATTCTCATTACTGTAGTTAGAAATGCAAATTGAGACACTCTAATTATGGTTCCCATATTACACTGATTTGGTAATGATAATTTAATGGATTTTTTAAATAAAACGAATATTAATAAATCATGACTTGTTCTTGCTGACACCATTAAGTATCAAACAGTTGCTTTCAGTGTCATTATTGTTCTGCTGCAGCGATTTATAATCAAAAATCAAATGTACAATCTGCCTTTCCCCTAAATCTGGGTCCCCTCTGTATCTGCACATACCTTGATAAAAGAGAGCAAACCTTATCAATGGCACTTGAATAAATCAATGTTTTCCAGTTGTTATGGTGCTGTGTCTTGTGGCACTCCTTACTTGCAGCACAAAATCTTCATTGCATACTGATGTTTACTGGCATACCAAGACCAGCTTTACTACTGTTGGATGAGGGAAGGGATACACAATTTCTTTTTTCTGCTTTCAATGCAGTTAATTAAACTGACAGAGTAATTTTAAAGAGGATCTGGCATATTGACAATAACTGTTTCAATGAAGAAGTACTCCTCTCGCGATTAATTTATGTTGTAGTAACCTTCATTATTACAATTATATGTCACTGTAAATTAATACCAGAAATAGTTTGGACTTGTTATTGAAAATACATAATCTACTTAATTTCCTAGTATATCCAAAAATTATACACTGTGATATAGTCCAAATCTTTCTCTCATTGATTTTTACCTGAAATAACAATAGAATTAGGCCTCAGATGTTAAGAAAGTTTAAAATCTAATAATTTTTGTAGAAAATAAAATAGATTCAGGTTGTGTCCTCTTTCCTCTTAGACAAGTTCCAAAAAACCTGAGAGAGTTACAGGCAGCTCACTTATGATGAAAATAAGAAGAATAATTTAATCTAGAGCTCAAGATGGAATATCAAAATAAGCAGTATAAAACGGGCTGTGGTATATAAAAATAGGTTGTTGCTTAAGCATCAGGAAAAAAAATATTCAGGTACCTATAGATTGAAAAATATGTGCTTAACCATAGATATTTACTTGCCAGAAAGTTCCAAATAAAGAAGAAGAACTGGCATGAGTCCTGTTAGAAGAGACTTGAATTAAAATTTAATTTTATAAAGCAGTGTTTCAGCTTGTTTTAGGGAATTTCTATTTCAATTAAAGCTTTGTTTCTAAGGACAAATAATTCATAGTGGAAACATCTCAAGCTTTTCTGAAGAAAGGGTAAAGAAAAACCTGAGGACTGCAATCTAGCATGCAAATTATTTCATAGAAGGACCCTGTGAATGAGAATGTATCACTCCATCCTTAGAAGGAATAATTCCTTCTTTAGTAAGATTAAAGACATGATGCAAGTACCACAAGGGTTTCAGGATACAGAAATAATTTCTTAGCTTGAGGAAAAAATCTGACCTAATTTCTTTCCTATGATATTCTATTCAAGAATTTTGGAGGGATTGGGGTGGAGGGATTGTCGTGGGTGTTGGGGAAAGGGGTAAGATTAATATATGGAGGGTATAGAAATTTCTTCCAAAGGTAGGCTGGTACTATGATACCACAATGCCAGACTTCAAAATTCCTAATTTGTATAGAAAGGTGAGAAGAGTTTCAGCCTGATGCAGTTACACAAATGCACTCTTTTCCTAGGAATGTAATTAATACATTGCATTGTCACAAATGACAGCTATTCAAACAAGTTACATAAATAAATAAAAAGTTTAACACATCTTTCATGTAAAACATGATTAATTAAATTATGCTAAAAAAACCTAAAAAATAAAATTAAAAAATAAATTAACAGAAATGAATTGATGAAATGCTTTTAGGAATGTTTTGTACCAAAGTTCTTATTGATCTCTATTGCTACCTGTGAGATTTTACTCTGATGGGATCTAAAGGATGTTACCTCACCTGGAACTACCATTTTGGGTTGCCTGATCATGGCTTCTTAGTCTATCTTGAGGGACACCCTTGAAATCTGTGAGAAATGTCAATGTAACTCTAGCTTTTCATTGACATAGCACCTAATAAACTCGTGTATTTCTCAGAAATGATATTATTCCTATAATGAAAGTTCTAAAATTAAGATATTTTGTTTCTTTGCAAATTTTGTGGTTGATGTTTTTTTATTTTGCTTCATATCAGTTTACTAAATAAAAAAAAAAAAGAAGGCTACTAGAAGAGAGAACTAGTATCTTTTCACGTAGGCTTGTAATTCTTAATATCAAATATTTTACTGAAGTAGTTCTGAAATTAATGTTCTGTCTAAGCCTTACCTTGTATTTGAATTCTAGAAGAGTCACTTTGACTGTAAAATATACATGTTCCTTTTCACTGGATTAATTACGTATTCTCAATAGTCAGCATTGATTTTCTCAGTAGTCTTAATATTTAGTACTCAGTCACTTTTCTGCTGAAATTATATTCTGCATAATTTTGCACTCAGTGTTTCTTTTATTGGATTTGACCAATTTATCACTGTCCTTTCTCATTGTATGGCAAATAACTTTTAGCTGCATATGGGCAGGGAATGATTATTAATCTATTCACTAGCCAGTGTTGGGAGCAACCATTGTAACTGAATTCAGAAATAAAAAAGGTTACAAAATTTTAATAGAACTATTATTTTTGGCCAAACTTATTTTGAAGGAACAAACTGTAATCTTTACCGTAAGTCTACTAAAAGACATATCTAGAAACCTGCTTAGGAAACCTTTGCACCAGACAAAATAAAAACTTCTGTTTGAAAACTACATTGTTTGGACAGATATTTTGTTATTTTACATTATTATTACCATTTTTCCTTTTCTTCCTGATGTTTTAGTAGCAAAGGCATTTGGCAAATATCACATCACATTACATCCTATGATAGATCATATCATGGCAGCGCAGCAGAATTTAAATATTCTAGTTTCTTTTCTGTTTGCATTAAAAAATGAAATGCAGATGTCACATAGAATAGGATTAAATATTTTTTCAGAAGTATGTTTGGTACAAATTTGGAACCAAATTATTTCAAAACATGAATGTTTCCTACAAATGGAACTCTTAGTTCTCTCTTAAGTCAACATGTGTAATGATGCATTCAATAATGTTTTTTCCTTTTACAGCGAAAAATTAGGTAGTAGTATCTAATTAATAATGCAGCACCCATCTCCTACACTGCATACAGCATTGCAGTTGTATATATCTAATGAGGAGCAGGGAGGTAATTTCTGCATGCAGAGGGAGAAAGATGATGTGGAAATATCGGGGAAACTTCTGAGTATAATGGAATTGTAAAATTCAGAGTTGACCCTAACAGACTGCTGAGGCTGGACACTTAATGGATACTGCAGTCTCTATATTAATTTTTCTTTTTCCAGGAAACAGGTCTCTGATAGAAACTGTACTTTAAACAAGATTTCTATTCCACTGTACTCTGCTACCAGAAGTATAAGCATGGGCATACAAACCTTCTGGCTATTTCCCTGGGCTTCATCTGACAATCTAACCTGACAGAGTGATGATTTACTCAGTGTGTTTTCTACCTTACTACTACTCTCAGCAGCAAATTATGCTGCCTATATACCTATTATTTGCTCCTTACTAGATCTACCTACTTTAATTATTAAAAGACCAGCATGGAAATGTAAAAATACCTCTTCCTCTCCTTTTCCAGATTTCTTACTGTCAGCTGTGCCAGCCACTATCCAAAGTATGAAGTATAATAAGATTCTAATAAATTCTGGTGACAATATCTGTAGAGATGAGAAAATTTTTCCTGTTCAAATAATTTCTTAAAGCTTTGTCAGATCATAAAACTTTAATCTCATTATTTATGCTAATTTTTGTATTTCTCTTTTTTTTTTCCTTAGAAAAAGAAGGTACCAAATGAAAATCATTCTTCTCCATGGGACATTTTATCCACTTTGAGCTACTCATTCTTCATATGGTCAAGTAAGGGTGCAACAGTGTTTTGCACAAAATTAAGGGGGAAACAGCTGCTATTTTTCTAGCTATATTTTTAAGATGACTCATGGCTATACCTGCACCTGTTTCTGTGGTCACCCACTACATATTCTTTTTCATGAGCTTCAAATGTAAATAATTTTTATTAAATGTCCACTAGCATACTTTGAGATCTCTCTTTTATTCTTCCTCCTGACAGCAGTAAGAGTGTTCTGTGTAGTTATTAACATATTTGAATACAGTAGCAAAAAAATCGGAGTCAAGGGAATTAATTCAAAACTCATCGTAATAATACAGAAGAATGTAACTCATCATCTCCACTTCCTTCATCAATATTCTGCACTAGGGGTGAGTGAGAAAGATGGTGTTGGACTCTTACCAGATGTCCATAAGAAAATTGTGACAAAAATGGCATTAAAAATCCCACTTTTTAAAAGTAGCATATTAAAATGGGTCTCATATCCTTTCAGAGACTGGGAATACTGCACTTTGTGTAGCACCAGGCAGACCCTAGATGACTTTTCCTCTCCATTCATGGGGAGTTTTCTCCATCCTCTGATATTGAAGTAATTTTTATTTTGTATAACAAAAGAGAATCACAACTTCTTCTGATGGGCTGGAATGCCACCTCTGCCCCAGCAGCCACTAGCACTCAGCACAGACATGCCCAGGGACTTCCAGCAGGCTCATGCTGCAGGCTCAGCAGCTGCTTATGCTAATGGAGTTCTCAAATCTGAAGTGAAAGTCCCAACAGAGTAGTAATGTTTTGCTCAAGATCCCTAAGGCCTTGAATATAACATATTCCACAAGGCTGTGACTGGGAAATTTTCATGTTTTCCTACAATATTTTGTAGGAAATAGGTTTTCTCAAATTTTTTAATTTTTCCTTATTTTTTTGTGATCGTATCAAAGTGGAACCACATCACTGTATTTCTACATGTTTACAAAACAGTATCAATGTTAACATCATCACAGTGATATCCTTGGAGGCTATTATATCATTTCATTGATACAGGAAACAAAACTTTGTGCTTCTTTGCTTTCTGTGGTTTAAAGCTAACTATTAGTTTGGTGGTACATGTTTGCTAAGAAAAAAAATTAAATTAATTAAAAAATTATATTGCCTTGCTTCATCAAAGATCTTACAGCAGTAAAAGCTTTGATATAAAAGCTTTGAAAGTTCCATCTCAGTGTATTCTAGTCTGCTTCTGAATATTGGAACTATAATAATCAGCACTTAGGATAAAAAGAATAACTAGCATAATTTTTCAATAAGGAAAAGAAACTGTGCAAATTAGAAAGCCACCAGTAAATATTGGCATTCTGAAGAGAAGAATAACGACATGACAACAGAGAAATGAGATCATTTAATTAATTAAATAAAAATAGAAAGATATCATTACTAATGTCATTTCAGCCAAAATTCAATATTCCATTGTTTAGTTGAACCAGTATTTGTGCAGAAGAATATGCAGTCCAAATAAGACCTGTGAAAAGGACTACATGCTTCACAGCATGCTAATGTGGTTGTTGTATTTAGGCACATAAGTAATGCAAAACATATTCATCAAAATGAGCTGGTAAATGACGCAGGATGAACACCTGAAAGCTACAAGAGCTTGGAATGGCATAAGGGATTCCAAATCCTCTCTTCAGGATCAGCCATTATCACTTTATCTGCTTGTTTATTACAGACTTCATTCGAAATGCTTTTGCATTTCTCTTCGCATTTCTCTTCTTCAGAATTCCTAAGTCAGATGCTGGTTGTAATGATCCTGGTGAAAACCAAAAGCACCCCACCATAGTCATAAAGCAGTGGCAGAAAAGAAAGAAGTTGTTGCTGGAATTTTTTCTTTAAGCATCGATCCATTGAGTGACCCCTGGCACAGCCACTCTCACACACCTGAGCTGGGACAGAGGCTCCTTCTCAGCTACACCTCCTACTCTCACACAGTCACACCAGGCTTCCCATAACAGAGTCCCAGATGTCCAGATCCTTCAAATAATCTGATCATGGTGCAATAACTAAATATCAAAGTAGCAGCTCAAGCCGGTGCCTCTGAGGAGCTGTGAATAGAGGAACCCCCAGGCTTTTACACCCTCAGTGTGACTGAGAGAGTCAGGGGCTGTGCCTCTGGGTCTGGTCCCCTGGCTGCCACAGGTCCCTGTGCCCTTTGCTGCACAAAGGCTCAGCAGGGCACAGCCTCGTGCCTGGGCTCTCGTCACCCAGAGATCAACCTGCAGCACACACTGCAGCTGCCCACTGAGATACCTGTCCTGAAGGCACTCCCCAACATGAGAACCAAAACTGGCTCTGTCATGATATGAACTAAACAAGTTTTTGTTATTCCTAGAGGAGGTGCATTCCGTAAAAAGTGTGACAAGTTGGAAGTCGCATGATAGGGTAAAAACAGGCAGTATATTGCAACTGAAAGAGTCTTAAAAGCATTTCTCTATTGCTTTGGGGCAAGGCTCAGAGATCTCTGGAAAAACAATGAATATAAATTCACCATCATGGCTGTGTTTGGGGTTTGTATCCGTGGTCTTATACCTAGCTATGTTCTAGAAGGTATAACTCTTTATTCTGAATATGCTGACAAATAAGTGCTGACAGTAAAAGTGGATACAGCTGCACTTCATCTTAAGGACTTCATTAATGTGGTCCAAAAGCTGAGGATCATAGGGATCCATATAGGTGATAGCCCTGTAGGCATGGTTTCAGGCATGGCTATAGGATACCTTTCAGAGCAAGAGAGACTCCATGTAAATATAAGAGGCAACAACTAGGCAGGTTTCAAAGTATATTCTGTATAGAACTCCATCTTTCTGTCAATCAAATGCTGTGTAGGTACACCTTGGAGTGATTAATTTTTCCATCCAAGGCATTGGCATAATTTGTCCTTTGCCATTTATGTTGTCTTAATAATAAAACACAAGTTGTCCAAATATCTTTTTTTTTATTATTATTCCTTAGCTGGTATGATGTGTTCCAGAATTGCAGTCACCACTGTATTAAATAATTTACATTTTGATAAAATTTCTTCTCAGAATTGCTTTTATCCATAAAACAGTGAGGGTAATTAATCACTGACACAGTCATGTTCTTCATTGCTTGATGTATTTAATTAAAACTGGATTTACTCCTAGAGTAATGAAGTACCTTTTCAGCTCACAACACTTAGACTCTTAATTTCCACTTTTGAAGCTTCAGTAGGGGGAATTTCAAATGTTTTGACAGCACCCCTGACAGCTTGATTGACTAGTGGCAGTCAGAAAGAGTTTCAGGCTCCTTCAAGTGATTCATAAGTGTGACTAGTGCAGAATTGTCACTGTCAGAATCACAGAATATTCTGAATTGGAAGAGACCCACAAGGATTATCAAGTCTATCTCTTGAGTGAATGGCCCATGATTTATGCTACTGTCCGCTGAATCAGACTGTAACACCAGTTTATAACTTAATGTCCAGCTATATGTTTGACTCCTGAACTGTACTTCTGTGATTTCGCATCTTATATTGTGAAATTAGACTTGAAATTATGAGCATTAAGTGGCATCCTCAAATGTTTAAACACCTACACTTAGAAATGTGAACTGTCTTATTTATCACATGCAAGGACTTGATATCTTGTTTACTAGCCAAGTTTTTCTGTCCATCTGGTGTAAGCATCAAATACAAGTAAGCAATTTTATTGCAACTGTGAGAGTCCAAGTGCATAATCTTTGCCAAGGCTCAGAAACCCCCTTTCTATGAACTATGCAAGTTTCTGGCATGTTCCACTCATTGCCACAGGACAGATATGACTACATTTGTTCAATCTGTATGTCTGGACAGCAGAAATAAGTTCTTGCCAAACTATGTTTTGGCTAGACTTGATAGTCATTTCTTCCCAGTAGTTTCCACATATAATCACAGAATAGTTGAGGTTAGAAGAAATATTTGGAGATCCTACAGTCCAACCCAGCCAGTTCAACCAGTGTCAGCCATAGCACGCTGCCCAGGACTGTGTCCTGATGAGTTTTTCACATGTCCAAGGGTGAAGACTCCACAATCTCTCTGAGCAACCTGTTCAAGTGTTTTATCACCCTTAGTATATAATTTTTATGTTTAAATGGAATTTGCTGTGTTTCAGTTTGTATCCATTGCCTCTTGTCCTTTCCCTGTGTACCAATGAGAAGAATCTGGCTGCATCATGTTTTTATCAGGTACTTACACAAGTTGGTGAGTGCCTCCCCCTCCCCACGACATCTTTGTTATTAGCTAAAAATTCCCATTCTTTTCAGCCTGTCCTTATATGACAGTTGCTCAATCCTTTAATCATTTTAGTAGTCCTATGTGTATACACTTCCTTCTGCAATGCCTTTGCCTTTATCCGTCACAGCAGCTGTCAATTTTTCATTAGAACTTTTGAAGAGAAAGGTGGTGTTCTCAGTCAATAAATCATTTCTGTGTCCAAAAATGGTTTGAGGCATTGTTTTCAGACAATCTGCATCTCTATTAATTTAGGACTATTTTCACAAAAGATTGACCCTTAAGTAAAAAGCCTCTATGAATTATTTATTTCTGTATTTTCAGAAAAAGTTGAGCTGGATTATTGGAATGTTGTAAACAATTAAAAAATACAACTAAATATAGAATTGACGTAATTTCTTTTATAGGACTTAAAAATGTACTAGAAGTTTCTGATATATTACGTGTAAGATTTAATTATACAAAAAATAACCTGTAATCTAGAAATAAATTTTAAAAAATTTTAGTCTTCAGAAGGGTGTATGTTGCTTTCATATATTTACTCACATGCACAATCATGGTAATAATTTACACTCAAGAAGTGAATCACATCAGAAAAGAACTCTTTATTCAAAACTATTTAGGTCATTGTAAGTGTGCCATTGCATCTTGCAAGGACTTATTTTTCTTTTCAGCTGAAACCTGTATTATGTTTTGTTTGTTTGTTGAAGTAAGGTGACCGGTTAGTTTTAAAAATATTTGGATTTTTTAACATCTCACAAGACCCTGAATCCTAAAGTATTCAAGGTCAAACTATTTCCACTTCCTCAGTTATATTTTATATAGCTTTTACAGACAGTTTTGCATGAGGAAATTCTACTTTTGAAAGGGCAACTATCGTAGATTATGAGAGATACTTTTCAAATTGCAGTTACCAAGCAACGTGTCATTACCAGACAGCTCTTTCCCCGTTTCATAAAGCCTTTGTTATATATTTTTTAACAAAAATAAAACCTCCACAATTTGAAAGCTAATTGTTGCCAGCATACAGTTTTCAAGTCCAAATTATTTAAATAAGAAAGATTAAGTTTATATATTTAATTTGGAGTAAAGAAAATGGCATATAATGCAATTCTGAAATAACTTCTATAATAATGCCATTTTGACTGGCTTTCTTTTTCAAATATTTGATTCTACTCTGAATTGAAATATTTGAATCTCACAATTGTATTTTTCTGTAATCAATATGAGCATTATTCAAGTTTTTTTTCCTAAAATGCTATATGTAATCTTTATGTTGATAAATTCTTTTTTTCTTAATGACTGTTAGGAAGCTTTTTATACTGACCTTGCTTGGAAGCAGAGAAAGGCTATTTGTCTTGCTGGCTGATAAGAGCAACTGGTAAAAATTACTGGTATTGAATATGGCTGCTCTCTTGGAAGGGTAAGAACTAACCAGGTGTATTCTGAAAAGTGGGATATGTGGAAACTTCTCAGATGCTCAGAGTGCAAACACCAATCACGTGGTATGTTCTAGGCTATGTTACAAATGAAATTGGAATGTGCTACTGAACAAAATAGCGTATAAACCCCAGTGTCAGCCCTGTAAATGAAGAGCTGAATCCATTAAGGAGTGATCCTCCTGCATTATTTCTTGCTCTGAAGGGTGAAACATACCAAGAAGTCACCCATGGACATAGGGAAAAAAACTTTTGAAGGGACAGTGCTCAAAGGAAGATGAGCATGCAGGATTCCATAGGCAAAGGGAATCCTCTGAGCACTGAGCTCCTGTGCCTCAATGTACCTCTTCTTGGAGACAGAGAGAGCCTACAAGACACATCAATTAAATCTATGGTGAAATGCAAGGCTGTCTGACCTCCTTGCACAAATGTCAGGTGTGAGAATTAAAATGGACCCCTGTTCATCTTTCTGTGGTCACCTATTATCTCTTCACTTCAAAACCCACTGCAATTGTGCCTTCAAACAGCAGGACATGCAGGCTTCCACTGCAAGCAGGGGTATGCCATTGATTGCAAGGCTCTGAAATTGGCTCCTGCTCTGCCATGGGACAAAAAGCGTGATAGATAAAGAACATGTCACAGTGAACATATCTCCTTTGCCTTGTCCATCTCCCAGCTCTGTATTTTGGCTTCTCTTTTATCTGAGAGAATATGAGAAATGTGTGGTAGACATCTTGTATATGAGCTCTGTATAGAAGATATTTTCTCATCAGGGCACTATTCCTGATCTTCTTCAGAGTCCTACATACCATTCATCCTTTATAAAACAATAGAAACATAACAGAGAATTAGGTCTTAAGTCTTTTGGTGTAGATAAGTAGATATGGAATAAGTAGATATGGATGAAATAAAAATTAGTACCACCTTGCACTTTGGATATGGTTCAAATCAGACTCCTGAGATTAAATAAAAAAAAAAGAAAATTTACTCTTCCTCTGAATCCCAATTTTGTATGAGATCAGAGCATGGAACTTCAAGGGACTGCAGAGCCAAATTCCCAATTTGAGTCAAATCCAACATCTACTACAACATCTTTAAAAATCCCTCTTTTTGTAGAATTATAAGCCTTTTCTTAAATGTTAGTATATCAGATCCATTTAAAAAACTGCTTAATCTGGATGGACTATTATAATAAAAAGAAGAGAAAATAATTAGAAAAGTAGAAAAAAAATAGATTGGTCTTCTTGTTCAAGATGAGAAATATACTAATGATAAAACTATCATAATTTGAGGCAGAATGGATTAAAGAAAGCTTTTTGCCTGGTTTTAAAATTGAAAAAGAGGTTTTTACCATAAAATCTGAATTAACAGTATGATTGAAAATGCTTATTTTGGTCTTATAAAAGGAGAGTTTTGAAATTTGACAAAACAGGAAAACCATGAAGAGCACCATTAAATTTTATTCAGGTTGATTACTTTAACCTTGAATCTTTATGAAAAATATGGATAATTATAAGAGTTGACACAAAAAAGAAAATTATGGAGGAATATAGATCAGGAAATATATGAAGTTTTGACCAGTGTGATAAACTATTTTCAAAGGCAGGTTTTAGGTACAAAAAAAACCCCTCTATTCAGATTTTTTTAATTGATTTCTTTTTTACTATATTTTTTTTGCTTTGATTTGTAACCTGAAACAGCAACTGCCTATTTCCAGCGAAGAGGTATTGGACATTATGGACTACTACTGTTGTCTTTTCCAAACTTAAAAATTGGAACTGTCAGTCAGATTACTTAAACAAACCAGAACACTGCTCTAAAATGCCTGTGTAAATATGGTTGAAGTATTTCCTCTTGCAAGTAAGATTCATGTGGACTGCTTCAC
This sequence comes from Buphagus erythrorhynchus, assembly GCA_013400855.1. NCBI lineage: Eukaryota > Metazoa > Chordata > Aves > Passeriformes > Sturnidae > Buphagus > Buphagus erythrorhynchus. Next base: position 8,234 of record VZTT01025613.1, on the reverse strand, counting down.
ATTCTTATGAAAAGGACTGCTGACCTTCAAACTCAATATAAAATACTTTTGTCTAACCAACTTTTCAAAGAATTGACCATTTCTCAATACCTGAGTTCCATGAGAAACACTTCCCATTTGTTTCACCCTCTTGAAATTTGCGATTGTTAGATGATCTGCTTTTCATGATGTCTTAATCAGTGTGTCTCATCAACTGAAGTGAGAGAGAAAAGGGATCTTGTCAAAAAATTAAGGATCTCAGAATTGCAGTATCTGATTGAGTTCACAATTTCACACAATGTAAATTTCCCTTCAGAAATTTCAGCTCAGAATATTGTACTATGACACAAAAGGTATATTTTCCATCTATCCAACTACTATTAAAACAACACAGAAATCACTTGTGTCCAGGAAACTGACTCTTCTGCAATCAGTGATTGGAATGATGAACTGGGTGAATGAGCTGTAACTGCATAGAGTCATCAAGTAATCCCTGATTGCAGTTGGAATATGAAGAAACAATATAATTAGCTTGAGATATATATATATATATCTATCTATAACATGTATAACCGGTAGTGTAACAGAACATGCAACAGGAAATGTGCATAGGATCATTGTTCCTCCTATTCCAAATTCACACTGCAGGGACCACAGCGGGATAGCTGCACTTCATGCCTCACTACAGCCATAAGTAGGAGGCATAATTTTTGCCAAAAATAAGTCTGAAAGCTGGGGAAGGTTCTCAGCAGGAGCTGGGCAGTGGTGCAGAGTACTGATGTAGCATTAGGAACAGAAATGTTCTCGAGCATTCAATAGTCATGACTAAGGCTGCATAGAAATCATGAGATGGCAAAAAATAATCAGATACAAACAAACAAGCAAACAGTCCCTAGAAGTGGATGGAATTTTAATTAGCTCCCTGCTTGGAAATCTTTTGGATTCACTGAGGCCATGTATTTTAGCTTATCTTAGCAGCTGCAGAAGCCAGATATACTTTGGGAAATGAAAGCATATGTTTTTGTATAAGCAGAAAATGTCTTGAAGCGTTCAGCCTTAAGCAATACACAAGCACTAAAAAAATTTACAAGAAATGATAACTACTTTTCTTACTGTAGTATTTCCTTTGTTCAGTATGGAAGAAAAATGCTCTGAAGAAAATTCCTCTTTCTTTCCTCACAGTTGATGCTGGCCCCTCATTCAGCCTTATAGCAAGAGAGTCAGGGTTCTTCTGGCTCTTGTCAAGGTTCCATGAGCTGCATTTCTCTCAGGGATGGAAGGGTGTGACTCTGCCAGTCTGTTTTTCTCTCACACTCCCTGATAGGCCTCAGCTTCTCTGCTTCTCTATAAGCTCTGCCTCCAGGCTGATTATCTACCTGGTCACACATATGCAGGTGTCTCTCTTTTGCCCTCAGGTACTAATGCCAGGCTCAAACACTCCCTGCAGCCTGAGAAAATGGAGATCTGGACCACTGCATGTGTCTGAGGGAGCTCCATCTGCATCACCATGCTCCTTCTGGTGATGGCTTTCAACTGTGTGGAAATCATCCTTGGGTGTGTTCCAGCTGGGCAGGTGAAAACTCCAGGTGAGCTTGTCTCAGGAGCAGGAGGTGGCTGTGTCCTCCTACATGCTCCATCTATGTCAAGTGCCACACCTTGCCCCACTGCCTGTGCTGGTTGCCCACACTCCCTGGAGTCATTTGCACCTCCTGTGGTTGCTCTGGCAAGGCCCTCAGCACTCCAGCCTTGCTCATGAGAGCTGCCAGGTCCTGCCAAGTCTTGGCATTTTCTCTCAGGTTTCCCTGACTCCAGGAACCTCTCCTCCAGCTCCTTTGGGTATTTTGTTCCAGAATTTGCCATAGCTGCTGCTGCTGTCACCGTTATTGCTATGTGCCTCATTCACTGACTAATGATAGTTTAAAATGAGCAATAATTTTTTTTTAGATGTAGTTTGTTTTTCTAGATAGAGATGAAAACAGGTCTGTAAACTGCTGAAATGTACTACTTTCCTGTTTTGGTCTTTTCTGTGTAATTTATCTACACTGATTTGTTAATTTCAAATGTTATTATCCCCTCTCCCCCTTTACTAAAGTCTATTACTAATACTTTGAGTCCTTTTTCAGTGTACTACAGCCTGTGTAAGTAGGTGCTAGCCTTCTTTATCTATATTCTATAAATTTCACTTCTATAAAATATACTTAATTCTTTTCAGTGCAAAGGTAAATCAAATCTGAATGCTCCATCACCAATTTCAGCTCAGGCTATGATTAAGAACCTACTCTCAAAGTGATCAAGGTGTAGGACTGATCAGCTGATTTTTGTTACCAACTCCTCTTTACTCCTTGCTCCTCGTAATTGCTTTGGCTAGCTACTCACTCGTTTCAGATTATAACTCAGTAATGGACCATAGTTATGGACCATGTCCGTGTAGTCCCTTCTTTAAAAGCAACTCACTGCTAATGAAATTTTATTGATCCTGCACTGAGTAGAGTCTCTCCAAGGTTAAAATGTCACCCCTCAACTGTGACAGATCGGTTGACCAGGGATTTAGCATTTTAGAATGGGCATAACAAAAATGTAACTCTAGTTTCCTTCCTCCCTCCCTCCCTCCCTC
>VZTT01025612.1:19631-30704 GCA_013400855.1 Buphagus erythrorhynchus | reverse complement strand
TCATCTGTAAAGTGTGAGGGGAGAAAAAGCAAGGGCAAGATGTTTGGAGGTATGTCATTTGTCTTTCCAAGTCACCATTAATGGTGATGGGGCCCTGCTCTCTTGTAGATGGCTGAACACCTGCCTGCCCATGGAAAGCATTGAATTAATTCCTTGTTTTGATTTTATTGTGTGTGACTTCTGCTTCACCTATTCAACTGTCTCTCAGCACACAAGTTTTCTATCTTTTACCCTTCTGATTCTGTCCCTGATCCTATTGATGAGGGAGTAAGCAAGCAGATGCGTGGGGCTTGGCTGCCAGCTGGGGTTAAACTGTGTTGGTGATATACAGGTAGTGAGATCCTATCTAATAACACAGGTCCTAGGTGTATTTGTTCTTCTATGTTCATAAGGGTTTCATAGAAGATGAGAAAAAAAGGTTTCTGACTACATCTTGATAACTGATCCACTTTGGCTGACTATTCTACAGGAGCATTCTACAGCACCCAAAGGATGATTCTCTTAGGAATCTTTCCTAAATGAAAGATACCAAAACTGTGAGTGGTAGTTCATTGCTGGATAATATCCCAAGATAATCCATACACAAACCTGGACAATTTCAAGGTGAATATTGTCAGGATGCTCCGCTGGCCATCAGGGTGAATAGGAGCAGGTCAGACAGGGAGCACCAGCAGGGACAGTCCCAGCATCAGACACCTCCTGGGACTGGGGACAGAGTGCAGGCCCACAGGTGGTTCTGGCTAGGTAGGGTCTGTGATCAGGCAGGGCAGGGCTGTGGGCAGCTGGACCAGTCCTGTTGCAGTGTTTCTGGGGCAGGGCCTGATGGTCCTGGGCAGCTGAAAAAGGGTCCTGGGGCATAGACAGGGTGGGGGGACCCCCATGTCGGGGAGGGGGTGGGTGAGTGGTGGGCAGGGAGAGGAAAGCACTCAGGACCCTGTCAAAAGTGTGGACATAGAGCTATCTTGCCAAAATGGAAAAGGTTTCAGTGTTCAGCAAATTTTGTTAAGTAAGCCATCACTAATGTATTGACAAAATTACCTAAATAAAAATGCAAACTAGCAGAATAAGTGTGATATCAATAAAGCAGCAAGATACTTGGTGTTTAGCCCAGTGAGGATGGAGAAAAACTGTGCCTCAGCTGGCGTGATTCTTCTTTTACACCATGAACAGAAGTGTTGTCATTGCTTGTGAATGCCAAACAGACAGGTGGCCAAAAAGTTATTTACTACAACCCATGACATGAATGTAAATCATGAAGGGAGCTTGTGTATGACAATGTCTCAAATTAAAGAAATTATATAGTCTGAGACTCACTCCAGTATCTTTCTTTCATGCTGACAATGTTCAGGTTGCCACATGCCTGCCTTCTCTCTTCTGTCTCTTCACAGTTCTGTACATATCCACCCCCTAAATGTCCTTTTATATACTGCACCCTAATTAAGACCCTAAGCATGCTATACACAGGCAAGATCCCTGAATTACTGGCATGCCATAGAGATTACTCCAAAAGAACAAAGTATTTATTTTCTCCAAGCTTCCTGTATTCAGAAAGGTTTGACTATCATTCTTTTTTTTTTCTTAGATTTATTGTCCCATTTAATGATTAACAAATAAATTTTTTATTTCAGTGAAAAAGAGAATTAAGAAGTACTCTGATGCCACAGCTGAGATATTTAATTATGCATGAGTGTTTTGTGGCCTAATGCTTCTAACTTAACTCTTTTAATGGTTCCAGGCTTTGCATTCTTTAGTCTTCATGTCTTATTTACTCATATAGTGGAGAATATCCTTTGCTGAGTACTTTCTTTAGCAAGCAATGTCTTCAGATGGTGTTCTGTAAAAGCATGCTGTCTTTTTTAGTGATTATATCCTTTGGGGGAAAAAAAAAATTGAAATAAAGAGATTGTATACTTGGGATTATTTTTTTCATTTTTCATTGTTCTATATTTCTCATACTTTGGGTTCCAGATAGATAAACAAAGACGTATTGAGTGCTGAAATGTAGCCTCAGATATTTTTTTCTGACTGGAGACTAAAAGTGATGTCCAGAATATGAAAGGATATTTTCTTTCAGTTTTGTTTTTTTTTTTTCTCTTTTTAAAAAAATATGGTTTTAATGATGCTTCATTCTCTTTCTTGGTATTTTCCTTCCTAATTTGAAAAAACTGCACTTTCAGGCCCATTCCACATTATCTTAGAACCCATGGATTAGTGGATGATGCTTTTTCAAATAACCAGCAGTGCTAATTTAAAACTTGAGTGCCCAGTGAAGCACGCACGTTGCAACTCAGCAAGCTGAGCAACTGAATACTGAGCAGATTTAGCAACAAGGACTCTTTCTGTAGCCACTGAACTTTTTTTATTTTGTTTCTTGTTCATACATTTTCAAAGTAGTAAACAAGTATTTTAGTAGTTCATTACCCTCTGACTTTAATGGGAATAACATAGCCAAAATTCATTGCACAGATTAAAAGCATAGTTTTTGTTAGAAGGTATTTTACGGCAAATAATTGAACAAAATCCAGATTTCATACAATGTAACTCTACATAATTACAAGTAAGTAGAAAAATTGCAGATAAAAATTGAGACAAGAAACTAATATGATAACAGAGAGCAAAAATATTTTTAAAATGCATTTTCATTCAGTGAAAAATATTATTTCATTGACTTCAGCAGACCTGTGACAAATTAAAGGACATGACCCATGGATTTATATGTCTGGAGACCCTTCTTATTCACTAAAACGATGCCTTTGTAAATGTTTAAGGGGTTTATTATGTAGGCCTATATCCAAATTTTTTAAAGTTAAGTTCATTTTTTTTTTTTTAATAATAAGGTACATGTGGCTTTTCTATTAATGTCTGTTCCTTTATTTTTTAGCCAGCTCAGGATTATACTTTACAAAATAAGCAACACTAACAAGGATAACAAGTACTTGCATATGCAGGCAGTACTGTTAGTGGTCTATCCAACACCATTGTTGTTCATGTAAAATTCCTTTATAACTTTATAAATATATATATCTGAAATTTGTATCCACCTTAAATTGGTTTTCTTTTATGCCTTTATTGTCAATTTTCTTCCTTTTTATTTACTTTTTCCTCCCTTTTCAGGTAATTAAATATACGAAATAAAACAAATTATTCTTCCATAGTCTCCAGAGCATAAACATTGTAGAGCACAGAAATGTGTGGAAATATGCATGTTAAATAACAGAAATACAGAAAATCTCAAAGATGATTTTAACGATGTATGAAAGCTCTATGCTCAGGCAAACGTCCCTGTTTCTTCTGATCACATCCACATTTACCTGAACTGGCAAACCCTAGGAGCCTAAAAGCTAAGAAGATCTGGCTTTATGTTTAACTACATTGTCTTTTTAGTAAATTGAGTTCAGAATAAGTTCATTCTGCCTGCAGTTTCTGTCTTTTTTCATCAGGAAATGCCAAGGAAGGATTTAGATGGTCTCTGTCTCCCAACACCATCTATGTTATACTGTCACAAGGACAATTGGTATAGGCAAGCTGCCAAACCAGAAAGGGAGCAGTGGGACACATCTACAGTACGTGGGGGAAATCTGTAATAATATAATTAAAGCAACAAAGATTTGGCTGGTCAAATGTAAATGTCTACTTTAGGCTGAGATTAATTGCTCTCTGAAGCCCGCTGGCTGTACTGAGGAGTTGAAACCAGCTCACAGGACAAGCCCAGACAAATACTGAGACCCTGCAGAGTCAGGTCAGTGCAAGGTCTACAACCTTCTAATACTAATAGTCAAATTATGTTTACCAGGATGCACCAACATTCATGTCCTTAACTACAAAAATAATTAAATCCAAGATGTGAGCAGTGACCAAGTCAGCAGGAGCATTTGAATTATGCATTATTTTTAGGCTATCTACTCTTAATCTAAGTTGGTTTGAAAACAAAATTAGTGCTGGAGACTCCAAATTTTGGATAGCAACTTAAAATTTGGTCACTCCAATGACCTCATAGTGGACGTACAACCTGATGTGTCCACCATCAGAATGTTATGACAACAGATATGGTGTAATTTGAAAAAATTATCTTTTATGTAAACCCTTACATAACTCAAAAATTTTTGTTTGTTTCTTTTGTTTTACTAAGTATGTGTACATCATTTTACTAAGATGACATCTTTTCAGCAGCGTTATTTGGAATTAATATTTCTTTGGCCCCTCTCTATGCTGAGGTTTAACACACGTTTCACTATGAGGCCTAAAATAGCTATTATAAGTAAAGAACAAATTGATAAATATCAGTAGTTCCCATTCTTTAAGATATTGATTGCTTGTTATGTATCCTATTAACTTCGTTTTCAGAGTATTACTCAGCAATATAAATTGTAACTTTCAAGTAACTCTTGTGATCAAGTAACTCAAGTGATCTGTCCTTGCATATCACAAGGCAAATTAAAATCACCGAGATATTCAACATATCACTTAATCCAACCCAAAAATATATCCTATAGAGAGAAATATTATCTTTTCTGCTGTTTGAGACCTTAAAGAGACTGGATTGTAATCATATTCTAGTCCATTTTTAAACTCCCATCATGTGATGACAGAGAGGAAGACATAAAGGTGGCAGGTACATACTGTTGTATATTTTTGATTAAAGCCCGTATTCATTTTTCTGTTGATTGGAAATGAATGAGCTGCTTGCTTGCCCCTTAAAAAAAAATAAAAAAAATTAAAAAGGCAAAGCTGCATTCTATCATCTTGGAGTTTTGCAGTTCTTTGTGCCCTCTTTTTGTCTTTGATTATCCTTTCTTAACTGGAAGGTAATTTAAAAATTATTGAGTGTATTTTTCAGAACTATTTCTTTATTGGAGAGACATATGATCATTCGTTATTTCTGGGAAGAAGCAGGGTATGTGTGGGAATATCCACATATTTACAGATTTGGGTGTGGATTTGTTTGTTTTTCAAATACAACATCTAGAATTAATTTGCTGGAGTCATTATATACATGTTTATGATTATCAAATATTCCTGCTGCAATTTCCCCTTATATATTACCTTTTTACTTTTAATTCAAATCTAATGTAATTTTAAGTTATGTGTTTAACTTTTCAATAAAATACCAGTAAGGAACATAATTTCACCCTAAAAAATAATTGCAGCATATGTTTTCTTATTATCAATCTTGAATTGCTATACAATATCCATAAAAAGAGGAACAGGGAAAGAAAGGGAAAGCTCAAGTAGGTTGTGCATTTTTCTACAACAGAATTCACTCCCCACTTTTCCTAATAATTCACTGTAATTGCATATTTATTTTATAACAGGTGGTATTTTTTCATAATCTTGGAAGAATATTTAGATCATCATAAAGCCATATGTTGTATGCAACACCCCTTAATTTATTAAGAGATGAGAAATCAGTTAGTGTGAATAGCATTTTCTGTTATCCACCAGATTTGCAAACCTTCAAGTATTCATTTGAAGATTGTATTTAGAGATGCCATTGTTATTGTCACATATCAAAGAACTTCACTAAGGGTAGAAAATATTGAATGTCTCAGTATCCTGCAAATTGCTCGAAAAATTCTGCTAATGATACATCTTCTCCTTTGACTTTATGTTCATAGAAAGACTGCCATCCTGCTAATGAACATAGATTAATTAAAGCAATGGACTAAGACTGACTTTTGGCAACAGCTGTGAGAATCTAAATTGTTCTGTGGATAGTGCAAAGTACAGAGACAAGATACTTCAAGATGCCAGTGGTCTTAATTAGTACATACAAAACATGCATTTGTTGCGACTGAGTAGCTTATTTGTTTTATTTTCCTTAAACTAACGTGAAAGCTTTCTTTATTTATAACTTAATCTTTTGCTTTGCAGTTTCTTTGGTATGTGCCTCTCATGTTATTTTCCAGCAGTAGCATTCTATCTAATTTGAAATAGAAGATATTTAAAGTTGTGAATTTGAAGTGAACTACCTGCTTTCTTAATTCTCTTGCACAAAAGACTGACAGATGAGTCTTTACTGATAATTAAATATTCCTTTCCATAGTGGACAATAAAATATACCCTTCTATCCCATTTTCATAGATCACCACATTTTGGCATTTCCTTGGAGTCTTGTTAATATCTGGATTGTGGTAGAAGCACCATAACAGTAAAAAATTTAAGCAAATTCNTTAAGCAGATTCAGAATGTGGGAATCTCCTCATTTATAAAAATAAAATAAAATCACTACCATCTTCTCCCAGAACATTGCTTAAAGTGATGACACCTGAAACGGTCATCTCATATCAGCCACCTTCAAATTAATTGCTGTCTGTCTCTAAAGCCTGGCATATCTCATGGAGTATGCCTATCCTCATAATGATGACTTACATTTTTAACTGTTTTCTGTAGGAGTCATAGTGAAGAGATTAAAGAAACATGTGGTACAGCATCAAAGCAAGACTAAAATAAACCTGAACCCCTTTTCATTAATATATAAAATTCTCCAAATATCACTGGAGATGGCACTAAGAATGGCAGAGATGCTAAAACAGAAGATAGGAAAAAGAAAGATATGAGATGGGGTTAAAACCACAAAAGTGAAAAATATATTTAAAATGCATTAAGCAGTGAGAGAAAAAAATTACATTACTAGCCAGTTGTTAGAGCAGTAACTACTTCCTCAGTAAGACTTAGATACTGCAGTGATATATGTTATTATACGAACAAGAAACTAGCAAGCTAGATAGAAGAAATTAAAATAATATATGACCTGCCTTCAGTGACAGCAGGATTAGATCTTGAGTCAGCAGGTGTCTGATTAGAATTTTTTTAAGAGCTTGCTGTTTAAAATTTATGTTTTAATTTATGTTAATTGCTTTTTGTATCATTTTGTTATTTACTGATGATTGTTAATAAGGTTAGCACATTAAAATTTGTTATTAAGGATCGGTTCATGGTCATTCTGCAGAAAAAAATGTAGAGCACTTTTAGATTTTGATTCCAAATAGAATGCAGCATTATCAAGATAAGAGAGTGAAATCTAGTGCACCTAATTTGGCAAAAAGGTGATCCAGGCCACCTAAAGAAAGTTTCTAATTTTTCAATAAATCCAGAGCAGAGCTACAAGCATATTTTAAACCATTAAAGTGAAATCCAGAACATCTTAGTCAGCTGCTTATAACTTTTCTGTATATATATGTGAAGGCCTGGACACCAGTGGATGACAATCTAACCTTGCTTATTGTAGGTTACATGTCCTTCAGATGACTACAAGGCTAGGCAGACCTAGACACCTGTTCCATTGCAAATGGGATTACATGGACTCATCCCCACTTTGGTTTTAGAGTTCAGTGGTTACAACACTAACCTAAAAGGGGGGGAAAGGCAACCCAGACAATCTACTTAGTTGATATGTAATTATGTTTTTAGTGTGTCATACTTGAAATAGAAGGCAATGAGAGACAATTACTATGGAGCACACAGTAAAATACTTAATGGCTAACACACTCAAATGAGCATTAATATTTTTCCCAGTAAGCGAATCCAGAAAGAGAAAGGTTTAGACACTTAAGCGTTCCCAAAGGTAGTAAATAATTAAAAAGAACATGTCTAGCTTAATTGCATTGCATGAAAACAACCTCTGATTTAAATTTGGGGCAGGTACTGATCACTTCTCTCTGATGATCAGCGATAGCACCCAAGGGAACAGCATGACACTGTATCAGGGGAGGTTAAGGCTGGATATTAGGAAAATATTCTTCATCCAAATGGAGGTTGGGTACTGGTTGGGCTCCCCAGGGAAGGAGGGAGTGGGAAGTGTTAAGTCTGACAAAGTTGAAAAAGTGTTTGGACAATGCTCTCAGGCCCACTGTGTGACTCTTGGGGATGGTCCCATGCAGGGCCAGGAGTTGGACTGGATGATCCTTGTGGATCCCTTCAGTATCAATGAATACTCAGGCTATTCTATGTTTTTAAATTTTTGTGGAAGATGTAATAGTTGAAAGAGTCATGTTTATCTGCAAAGATAGGTGGGGTGTAGTAAAGAACTATTTTGTGCAATTTTTTTTCTAGTATAATGTTTCCAATAATGTTATGATAATACAGTCCAACATAGTGGTATTTTTTCATGGAAGCTGAACTTTGTTGCAATCATTCTTCCCCCTGAAATTGTCTCTTGCAGCTAATGGCCTCTGGTCAGAGCTTTGGCCATGTTTCTGGGAGCGCCTGTTGACAGAAGCAAAACTGTACTCCGCAATTGGGCTAACATTGGCTGAGTACAGTGGATTATCAGTGCTTGAACTTCCACCATAACTTTCTTAAAAGTATTGATGTAGGCAGTAGCTTTTATAATGAGTTTGCAGAGATCAAGCTCTGAGTGATATCAAATAGTGATGATTTTAAAGTTTTTTGAGCAAGGAATTGGTACTCTGTAATCAGAAATGAATCAAAAATATCATAAAACATGTTCTGGGACTTATGCACATCTGTTATGTACAAAATCCCCGAGTAACACCAAAGTTCCTTCCATAACTTATCTATGTCCCACAGGTTACCCACTTTTTATTTTTATTTTATTTAATAAGTTTATTAGTTTAATCTCCATATTGGAATGTCCTTTGCATTTGGAAATTCATAGTCTGTCTGAAACGAGCAGGTGTGGCCCCTAATTTAGGAATCTTCACTAAGAATTATTAGTTAGAAAGACTGCAGGCTTCTGTCTTACAGATATCCTTCCATGCCAAGCAATTCAACAAGAATCAATGCCAAAAGGTAGTGACTGAGGCATTCTCCACAGTGTCATTTTTTCAAGAAAAGCTAAACTAAGTTATGAATTATGACTTTGTTCCCTTGCACCCACCTCTTTCACCAGTATGACTGAAAATTCTGAGGATAGAATAAAAAATCAAGCTTGATGACAATAGATTAGAAGACAAAATGTCTACAATGTTCAACACTTTTAAGGTGTCTTGAAACCTCCACTGTGTCTTTGAAATTGAACCTGTACAACCTTGTACCTTGTGCCTTTGTCGTGTACTTGTATGAGTGTAGCAGGACAAAAATTAAATGTTATGCAGAAATGGATTTTCAATTAATTGGAAGGAGTACAAGATCAGAACTTTATAAATGTAAACAGCCAAAGACATCATTCCAAATATTTAGCTTTTTTACAAAAATACACTAGATTTTTGAAATATTTCTCTAGTAAGCTATTTTTACATTGCAAGTCATAAAAAATTCAGAGTGATAAGACAGATAGCATTACTGAGTCAATGATTTAATACACAATTTGGGGCATAAAAGGACTGTTTAAAGTGGTAAAGTTTTTTTTGGGTTTTTTTTTTTTTTTTTTTTTTTTTTTTTTTGGGGTTTTTTTTTTTTGTTTTTTCCCACANGTGCATCATTATCTGACTGACTTATTAATGCATCAACATAGGAAAAATAAGGCATAAAGCAAACAAATACTGAGAAATAAACATTGGCTTTGCAGCCATCTACAGCATTCCTCTGTCAGTTTTCACATCTTCATTGTATCAACAATAAATTGCAATAATAAAAATCTTTAAAATAAACCATATTTACTTCCAGACTGCAATAAACTTATTTCCTAAGAGAAAGAAAGCAAAGAAGTAGGTCTGTAACTCACTCCTAGAAGTCCAGTGACTTTTACTGTGATGTATGGATTATATTAAGAAGCTGAGATGGCATTTGGTTTTACAGTGTCAGCTATCTAAATTGTAGACAAATGTATTTATAAACAGGATTATTGGCTCACTATATCAACCAGTAATTTGAGGTTTTCCCCACTTGGATTCAGCCTAACAGCTATTTCTTCCATTAAGACTGCCCCAGTCTTTCCCCTTACACATGTTTTTTGCTTAATGGGATAGCATAAGTTTTAGACAGATGTGAAATTTCTCCTTAACACACAACCTCTTTATACATAAAGAAAGAGAAAAAAAAGGAGGAGGAGGGTTCAGAGGGAGGGTAGGGGAAATGTAACCCTGATAGCATTCAGCTTCTTTATTTCTGTAGACATTGAATAGATGGCTTATCATTTTTGCTGAATATGTTAAAATAGAATAGTTATTGTTAAAAATGACTTTCTGCTTATCTTGGACTCCTGCAGTTGTACAAATAAGGTTCCAATCAGCTAAATTTTCCTGCTCTAAGTACAATTTTGTCATGATATTGAGCCAATAATCTATTCAGGATGGTCTGTAGCTTTGGCATGGGGCTTTAAATAAGTACAGAATTTGTATGCTGCCTTACATGTATTATAAAAATCAGAGACTTTCATAAAGGAAATCAATGGCCATTACTTTAAATAGGTACATAGCAAAGCCTACATACTGCATTGGCACAGGCAGATTGCTCTGTTCTTCTCATATGGCTGGCAACTTGGATAAAAGAAAGTGCAAATAGCAAAGCTCGCAATAAACTGCAAATCTGAAATGCCCAACTGCATCAGAATCATAAAAGCTTATAACAAACACATTTGAACTTTCTAGCTCCCTTCTATAATTCCCATATGCTACTGACATTTGCTAACTGAATTATGGAATCTGAGTAACCACAGTCCTAATTGTGCAACTATCTGCTATTATTAAACAAGATGAATACCAGACTATTTGCCCAAATTTGTCTGTCAAAGGACATAGCCTAATTGTTACTTAATATTCATCGTATTGTATTGTTAACTTCCCTCTTTCAAAGATCACATAACACATTCCAGCATCATTAAAGAGCTTAGCCTCATGCACTTGCAAAAACTGCCAACCTAATTTTGAGAATGAATACAAAATGCTTTTGTGAGGGAAAAAAACAATGAAATAAAGTAATTTACTTTAAAATATATAAAACTTTAAGATCATTTAGCTAGAAACATGGAGAAACATGAGAATATTCTTAACTGCCAAGTGACAAAAAAGAATGTTTTAAAGATTGGGGGTTTTTAATTTTCTGCTACTAATGCTTTTCCAGTGCTTTTCTAGAATTTAAATTTGTAATGAGGAATAAAATTAAAACCTCAAAAATTCATCTATTTATGGATCATCAGATCAGAAAGGATCACTAAAATATATAGTCTAACCT
>VZTT01025612.1:675-17856 GCA_013400855.1 Buphagus erythrorhynchus | reverse complement strand
TAGACTAGTGTTTTAAAACTGTAGAAAGAACAACTCCAGCACACTCTGAAACAGACACTGAAATACTGAAAAAGAATTCAGGAAACAGATTGTGGAGAATGACCTCCATGTACTTTAGGTGACATATAATTCCCAAAAGTTTGGATATATGAAGCATCTTTTAGATCTGTTTTGCTAGTTCTTATCTAAAATAAATCATCAGTACTATTATTTAGTAATAATGTAATTCTAGAATAAAAATTGAGGTCTTAGTCTTAATACTTAAAGAATAATTAAAGAAGATAGTTTTTTAGTGTACTGCAATTTCTAGGTCACAGGAATAAAAAAAAAAAAAAATAAAACAAAAAGTCTGATTTAAGGAAAATGCTAAGGGTCATGAAAACTGCTCTGTGCCAGCTGCAGAGTTAGCATTTTTCCATTGCACCAAAGATGTTGTTCTCCAGATAATGGAAAGAATGTCTACAGAGACTACAATAGGTAGCAAAAAAAATCTGTGAGTGCCTTCCATTTTTGTTACAAAGAGAGGATGTGTGGAGTGAAGGTAGTCCAATTACATTCCATATATGCATACTGGCAAATTTATTGGAAGGAAGTTTATAGAAGAATATCTGTGATTGAAATTTTAAGGGCAAAGACTGAAAAAAGAGTAAGTAATTTTCCTATGAAAACTTCCTAGTAATTTTGCATCTGAAAACTAATCTAACTGGATGGAGCTGTAAATTCTAAGTAGAATGAAGGAACACATGCACAAGTATCTACACACCACTGTCGTCCTGACTCTGTAGCATGCACAATTTGCAGTTTCATTTTTTCACAGTTAGGTTTATAATTTTATGGTTAATGCTACTTTAAGAGACTTTCAAATATTAATATTTCTTAGGGGAAAAAGGATAAAAAATGTTCAAGAAGTATTTTGTGACTGATCATGGTAAAACAGTGACTAAATGTTAGTCTGCAACTTGACTTACTGGGCATAATATGTGACTGGCACAAACCAGTAAATCTAAAGAGCATCTCAAAATACACTTAGGAATGTGCAACTATGAACTCTTCATTCCTTCATTCAGCATAAAACTCTGCCTAAAATATCTATTTTAAGATGTTGCAGGAGAAAAATGATGTTAATTTTTCTCACAGGTTTTCAGCAATTTTTTCAGGTAACACCTCTTACTTGTCTCTCCCTTATGATTATTGACAACAGGGATTGTTCTACCTTGTTTGTTGTAGAAGAGTTTGCAATATAAATTATTTGTGCTTTTTGCTACCTTGTACTGAACATATTTCTCGGCTATCCATTCTACCTTGTACCAAACATCTCAGCTATCCATTCTCTCTCTTGTTAGCTTTACATTGCTTTATTCTCCTGGTTCAGTCAATACCTAACTCAGTTTGAAGTAAAGACAGGTTCTCACTCAAAAAACGTACTGAAATCTAGCATGACTGCAATACTATCAACTGTTAAACAAGCATATGCTTATGAAAACAATCATAGCAGTAAAGAAGCCTCACACTGAATAAATATATTATCTTTTATTGTCTGCTCTTTTATATCTACATTTGTGATAGGTTGATTCCTGCCAGCAGTTAGGCACTCACACGGCTGCTTGCTCACCCTCCTCTCCTGCTGGATGGGGAAACAGCGGAAGCCTCACGGACTGAGAGAGACTGTTCAATAGGTGAAGAAAAAGTCGAGTATGCAAGCAAAGAGGTAATTTATTCACCACACCCCACTGGCAGCCTTCTCACTTGTGGGGCACGGTGGAAAAAAATAAAAAAAACCCCTTGATGCTGTGCAAATGTTGTTCAGCAACAGCAAAAATATTGGTATATTATCAAGACTATTTTAGTCATGAATCCAAACCACAGCACCATACAGGTTATGATTGTGATTAAATCTATAATCTTTACTTCAAAATAGATAAGGACATGACACAGTAAATTCCCTCTGTTTGGCAGTAGGAAAAGTCTATTATTGAAAGATTGGTTCCAAGCTTACCCTTTGAATCACAGAATAAAGCAAGAATCTGGATAACTAGCTTTTAAATCATGAAGTTATGAAAGATTTTTTCCATCCCACCAGTTTTCCCTTTGTACCTACTCCTAGAGTTACCCCATACAGTAAGCAATAACTTACTATCATTACTGTTATTATCCTGAGAAATATAAATTCTGTAATTTCTGTCATCTATGTGGTTGGTCTGTCTATTTGTTCTGATGATGCTTGCAGCATCCTGTATTAAATATTTTAAAGATTCGTTGAACAGAATACATCAAAATTTAACGATATTATCCTAACTTCTCTGTAAATGTAAACATTTAACTCTAAAGTAGGCTTTTATCATGCATGTGCAAGTTTCAGCTTCTGTTTCAACTTCTATGTTTTTCTAAGAAAGAAAGTGGTTAACAGATGCTGTATGTGTCCTAAGACTGCTTACTTTGGAGCTGTTTGAGAAGTCCCATCCTCCAGGAAGCTGAGAAATTTTCAGTGTGCTTTACATATTAGTTATATGTACTTATTTCCAAGTCTCACTTGATCAAGCTTCATGTCACTGTTACTGACGCTGTGCAAGAACAAATCCATCACAGACTACTTCAGTATTCTGCTTCATCATTCTGTGCAATTATCAAATAATGAAACCTTATCCTTAAAAAAACCTGTCTTTTTGTATGAGGTTTATAATTCTATGGGATTAATATTACCTGTTATAAGAAAATTTATAGGACTATAAAAACCTGGGATCCTGTTTCATTCCTTGATTGAACTTTTTATCCTCTTACAGAAAGAGTATCCCCTTGTATAGTGCTTCTGTTCTTACTCCAGTCTGATTTCATCCCATTACCCTTTCAGCAACTTCTCTCATCCCATCCTTCTTATCTACCAAGTCAGAATGTCCCTTCTGAAATTCTGAGCTGAACACAATCTAGCCTTGCTCTCCTTAGCACCTCTGGCCTGCCGTAAAGTTCAGACACTATCTTTCCTGCATGTGAGACATATTTCTCTCAACTTCTTGTAGCCTGTCTGATAGGCTATGCCCACACTGCTCAGATGGGAGCCAGGGATTCCCTTACCACTAGGGAATTCTTACAAAATAAAACTAGTTGAGCAAAGACTAAGGAGAGAAGAGTTCTAAGCATCCTGAGAACTATCTAGTCAGTACAAACATTACTGCCTTTTATTTAGAAACAGAAATAAGTTATTAACCAGGATGCAATTTCATTTTAAAATGTACTAAAAATGGAGAGTTATTTAATCAATTATATGTTTCAAAAGCTTGCTATAGAAAGTAGGTTCAATTTGATGCACAGTGCATGAAAGTATGATCTCAAGAATTTTCCTGGTCAAGTATTAATTTACCTATCTTGTAGTTCTAAATATTTGGAGAAAAGTAGTGATAAACTTAGTTACTGAATGAAAATTTGGGACAAATTAAAAATGTTAATTTCTAACTTCTGTATCTAAAAGGTGCTATAAAGTATATTTCAGACCAATGCAAGCCTTGAAGATTTATTTGGAAGTACTGGGAAAAAGCTACATGAATGAAGTCTTCAGTCTAGTATTTTTAGTGCTATCCAAAAATACCAAAGGATTAACTTCAATAACAGCAATGCAGTATCTCACATGTAAGCATATTACAGTGTGCCCTGTCATGTGTGGCACAGTGCTCTCCTGGTGAAAGTGTCATAAAAGTATAGCAATTTTCTATTGGAAGGAAAATATCTTTGAAATTCCTCAAAGGAAAAACTGAAATCATCCTGCAGAGTTCTCTATGAAGTAGCTCCAGACTTCCTACAGAAGATAGGAGATATAAAGAAGTGTAAGTGCAGCACTGCCCTTTTAGCTGGAGTTATTAGATGAGATATCAGATGAAAAGCCACTGCAGTTCCTCAGAAATCCCTGGCCTAAGAATTAAATGTTGAGAGATTACACTACTCATATAAAGTGTAACACTGGCAAATGTGTAATATATTAATGGAAATAGTCACTAAGTTGTATGTAAAACAGTGTGCTTATAAAATATATTGTTGTTAGAAACACTATTTATTATGATTTAATATTGCAGAGCTCATAGAGATAGTATAAAGACTGGTAGATTTAGAATGATACTGTTCCCTAGATAAGGGCTTTCCACAGTATATCTTATTTAGTACATATACAAAACTCCCAAAAGAATAAAACCTAAGTGTCTCAAAAGACACTTAAATTTAAAGGTAAACTTTCAAACCTTAAACTTTTGAATTATTTATTAAGTTTAAAATCTAAATGGTTTAATATCCACACTGTACAAGCTGAAAATGTGTACTTATTTTCTTAACATTTATTAAAGACTCCTGTATCAGACAATCAAGACTTTTTTCTTGAGATGGATATCTAGAATACTGAGACTTACTAGTTCATAATGCAGCTTGCTTAATTGATGTACAGATGTGTTTATATGTCCAACTGTGCATCTGTATGTCCCTCTTCATTGTGGTTTGAACCCAAAAATCCTTGACAGCAACATTATATATAAATTTATAAATCTCTGCTAGTGGTTTGATCAGTTCATAGGAGACTTCTTTTTTGTTAGTTACAGGGCTCATGGATCTACTTGTTAATACAATACTAGAATGGAAAATAATTTTTAAATGCAAGATTCCATTCAGTACTTTATTAATACAGTATGCTCATTATTTCATGAAACATTGTACATGGAAATTGTTTTATACATCAATATAGAAACATTATGTCAAAAAGCAATTTGCAAACACACAATGTATCAGGGTGCAAGGAAAAGAAAAAAGGAAAAAAAAAAAACCAAATATTTGTGTAGATTAAAAATAACATTAGGGAAATATGAAGTACATTTTTTTATATATATTTTTTCATTGAAAATATTAGATTGCAATCTGAAATGTAGAATCACTAAAATTCAGTAAGTGACAAATTTATGCCATTCATTGATCATACACAAGTTCCATCACTGCATCAGATGAAGGATACAACCCACAGAATTAAGTGATATGTTTTCACACAATCAAATGCTTTACAGAATCAAAGAGTTAATACTACTACTACTAGTAGTAGTAATAATAATAATAATAATAAATTTTCTTTCTACAGCCAGTTGTTCTGATTCTTATTTTCTTCAGAAGAATAGAGAAGGTCATTCATCCACAGCATGAAGTTATGCAGTCAAGCACAGGCAGGCATACCTATGCTTGGTTTTCTACCTAAATCATATGAGCTAGAATTTTTCAGTCCTTAGCATCACTGTTGAGGGACAGCAAGTCATACCTATACCTTCTGAAAGTCTTGCAGAAAGAGTCACTACAGTTTTTATACTCAGGTAAGCCTGGAACCTGAGAAATATTTGCATAGACCATGGACTTTTTCTTCCAATGTATCATTCTTAGTCCTTATAAGAGCAATAAATAAAATTATCATTAGTATTTCCATTAAAATAGAACAGTTTGGACTGGAAAGAACCTTTAAAGGACCTTCTAGTCCAAGCCCTTGCAGTGATCAGGGACATTTTCAACTAGACCAGATTGGTCAGACCCTCAACCAACCTGGCCTTGAACACCCCCCGGCAGCCACTACTTCTTTGGCCAGCCTGTTCTAGTGTCTTACTACCCTCAGATTAAAGAATGTCTCCCTACCATCTCATCAAAACTTTTTTCTCTTTCAGTTCAAAAACATTCTTCCTTCCTATCACTACCTGCACTTGTAAAAAGTCTTTCTCCATCTTTCTTGTAGGATCCCCTCAGGTACTGGGAGGCTGCATTCTCTTCTCCAGGCTGAACAATCTTCAGCTACTACTTCAGCCTTCCCTTATGGGACACAGGTTCCATCCCTCTAATCACAGAATATTCTAGGTTGGAAAGACCTCACAAGGGTCATCGAGTCTAACTCTTAAGCAAGTGGCCTGACCAGTGATCAAAACCGTGATCTTGACATGATTAGCACCATGCTCTACCTAACTGAGCTAATCTCAGGGTCAGTCCTTCCTCTGGACTCACTCCAGCAGGTCCATGTCCTTCCTGTGCAGGACCCCAGAGCTGATGCAGCACTGCAGGTGGGGTCTCACAGAGCAGAGCAGAGGGGCAGAATCCCCTCCCTCCCCTGCTGCCCACGCTGCTTTGGATGCAGCCCAGGACACGTTTGGTTTCTGGGCTGGGAGTGCCCGGGGCTGGGTCATGTCCAGCCTCTCACCCAGCAGCATCTCCAAGTCCTCAGCAGGGCTGCTCTCTATCCATTCATCCCTCAGCCTGTGTTGATACCAGGGCTTGCCTCGATCCAGGTGCAGCACCTTGCACTTGGTCTTATTAAAGTGCATGAGATCCTTCTCCATGCACCCACTCCTCAAGCTTGTCCAGGTCCCTCTGGATGGCATCCTTTTTTTCAGGACCACTCAGCTGGGTGTCATCTTCAAATTTGCTGAGGGTGCACTTGATCCCTCTATGTCATTAGTGAAAATATTAAATAATACTAGTCTCAGTACAGATCAATCCCTGAGGAATGCAACTTGTCACTGAAAGTTTTATTTTATTTTATTTTATTTTATTGCAATTTAAAAGTTTAGTGCAACTTAATTCACTTTTATTCACATTCTTTTTTGTTTATTATTGTTCCTGTCTTTCTCTTGATATAGGATATTCATTCCCCTCATTTTTATTTCAGTAATTTTCCTTAGAAATTCCATTTGCATGAGAAGAAATAAAAAACTATGTTTGATCCAATATCTTGTACTAAATTATCTGTCATGGGTTCCCTTTGTTTCCTCATTTGCTTGGATTTTTTTCCTCCTAAGATTTCTTCATTATGCCTGAAGCATGTCCTTGTTTCCAGTGTCTGCTATGTAACTCTTAAGTCCCTCAACACAGTAAGACAGGCCTGGGAATCTGATCCTGTGTTTACTGCATGAAGAACAACTTAATTAAGTCATGCTTTAGAAATATCATCAATGCTTTGTTGCTACTATTGCACTTGGGCATGTATCACATTGTTCTGATAAATGTATTAGGAGAATTGCTTTGTAGTTCGTCTTGTTTCTGGAATATTACTGGCTAAGGACCCTGGAACAAATTGTTTCTATTGCACAACTGAGGATAATGTTCTCGGTTCTGAAAATGAGCACAAAAGATTCAGGCTGGGGACCAAAAATTTTCAAGGCAGTATATAATTTGAATCAGAATTAGACCTGCATCACTTTCACTGATATCTCATATGAATGACACAGGAGATTATATATTTTTTTTCCCTCCTTGATTTAATAATACAGAAAACCCAGCATAAAATTTCTTCTTCCATTCCTCTTTACATGCATTCCTAGGGAAGGCAGGAAAACAGAAAATAAGACACTTTATTATGCATTCTATGAAACCTGGACAAGCATTTGCTGTTCAATTCATTTTCCTTGCACTATGTGTAGCATATTCACTTGCATCACAAAGGTGTAAATGAAACCAGTTGCATTCAATTCTCCATCAGTTATCAACAAGTGTCATAGTTTGCACCTTTGTGAAATAAGTCCAAAGTGAATGTGAACTAACATAAAAATGACATTTTCACCATTACTGTCCTCACATAATGTGAACATACAATAGCGCTAGGAGGGTCAAAGCATCAAAGAAAAGGAAGGCTAGAAGTTCTGTTCAGCTATTACTTAGATTTCATTAAAAGTTATAATGCAATAACATTAATTGTATGGAAAACTTGTGGATGTTGGAAATAAGGATGAACAAAAACATGTTCCTAGTGCTGCAACAATTGCTAAAAGTATAGATATTAATAAAAGGTTTCATGAAGTAGAGTTTAGACTAGCTTTTACCTTCAGAATTAATTTTACACAGCTCATATCTCTTCATATAAAATTAAATAAATTATTCTAAAATTGCTGGTATAAAATCTCATTTTACATTTGCTGATTCTTTACTTGTTGCTGTTTTAGATGGACTATTAGGCTCAAAGAATCACAGAATTACATATTGTTTTAAGTTGGAAGGGCCCTTTAGAGGTCATCTAGTCCTAGCCCTCTGTTATAAGCAGGGACATCTTTCACTGGACCAGTTTTCTCAAAGCCACCCAAGCTGACTTTGAATATGGCCAGTGACAGGGCATGCACAACTTCCCTGGACAACCTATTCTAGTGTGTCACCATACTCATTGTAAAAAGTTTCTTCCTTATATCTAATCTAAAGCTACCTGCTTTCACTTTGAAATCATTACCTTGTCCTGTCACTACAGACATGTCACTATATTATAAAATGTCTCTGTATCTTTTCCGCACCCCTATGTATTTACTTTTTTTCTTTCTGTCTCTGAAAACTCAGAATGTTCTCTGAAAAAACATGGTCAGAAAAACTTATAAAAGGCACAGATGGATGCAAAACAGGGCCCTTCAGTGCTGTCTGGCTGAGCTATGCACCTGATCTCTGCAGTCTGTCCTGCTTTATTACATCCTCTCTTAATAACGTCTGCATAATCTCACTCTCTATCCTATACGTGCCAGTGTTTCAAGGACTCAGTGCCAGCTACTGGGGGAACCGGCATGAGGGGAATTGGTGCCAGCTGCTGGACTCAGACTGGGGCTGTGAGCACCCCTGGCCCTTGATGTCTGCTCCTGGAGTCAGTGAGGTCTTGGCATCAGCTACAGGAGCCAGCAGTCTTTAATCTCCAGCCACTGGGGCAGGGATGGTGCCAGTGCTTGGGGAAACCATAAATGTGTGTGTTTGTGAAGCTGGGGAATGTGGTGTGTGTGCCACACTAGCGAACTCCTACGTCTGCCAGCCCAAGAAGAGGAGACATGGCCATCTGTGTGACTCCTGAATGTGGGGGCTGCTGGGGGGTAGTGCCTTGTCTGTGGACATCTGTGTAGCCACAGCTGTGGCTGTGTCCTTGTCCGTCGTGTATGTCCATGTCTCCATGTGTGTCTATCTGTGGCAGTGCATACACTGCCCCCATTCTTTGGACCATTCTATGATTTCAGAAATTCCTATTAGCCACTGGCCTGTGTGCAATGAGCTGGGCAGTGAAGTGTCCTTTGACAGTACCAGGAACTCTCGCATGGTTAAACTGGGACTGGAATTGCCATACCAGAGATTGTTGCTGCCTGACCAAGAAGGGGAATGAGAAATCATCACTCATCCCCTGACAGCATTGGAAGATTACTTACCTGAATTGTAGCCTAAGTGGAATAGTACCATCGTTACTGGACTTAGAAAAATTCCAAGAGTTACTTACTAGGATTTTGGTCAGAGCAGAAATTGACAACCATCTTGAGATCCTCTAAATGATGGTCCTGAGCTAGGTTGTTTGAGCTCTCCTGGGCAGCATCAGGCTGTGTCCATCACCTCCCTCTGATACACAATCAAATTCTCAGGTTTGCAAGTTTTAGAGAATCTCACTGAAAATTAATGATATGGCCTGGACTGATACATCCACTCCTTAGGGCTCAACCTCCATTCATTAAGAAGTGCAAAGACATTCAGTGTATTTCACTGAACTTGAGGGGAATTTTTAACAGGTATACCTTAGTACTTTGATGCATATTCATCTTTGTGTGTGCTCATTGAATTAAATGCCCTATAGAATATATAGCAGAAATGTTGCCCTCTTGGATCTATAAATAGGTCACCACTGTAACTGCATTAAATCCTCTGGAATCAGTTTGTAATGTTAAATTAGTCAATGATTAATAGAGCCAGATGGAAGGGTCCTCTTCCTTATGTAACCATGTTTTCATCAGCAAAATAAAGTTATACTTTCTTTGCTCATTTTTCTCCCCAATTTCTTCTTGCTAGTGCTTCAACCTTGACAGCAGAGATAGAGAAATGTTTTCTCAAGAGTGCTTGTGAACTTACACTCAGTACAAATACCTGAGGAGCAAGATCTGCAATCAGCTTCAAGGTAAAGCTGTTGAGGAGGGCCCCAAACCTTTCTTACATTGTAAGAAACTGCTAAGATCACTACAAAAAGTATTACTTAATTAGGAGACTAACTACAAGAAGATGATTTTCTCTTCTCTATTGACTCTACATTTCTTCCTATGCTGATGATCTACATTCTGTAAGAATTATATTATTTCTCTGTTGACTGTGCAAAAGGATAGATGAGATTGCTGTGCACAGAATATTTAACTGGTGAAAATCTGATGAGTGATGACAAGAATAACCCTAAAGTTCCTACTCTTTAGTATCTAAAGATAGCTGTTCCGCACTTCAATAAGTAGCGTTTTCTAGGTGTGATAGCTCCCTAGGTTCCATTTAAAAAGGCTAAAAATCTTGGATAATCATGTCATTTGTCCAATGTCTCAATAGGTAAATGTACAATAGTTCTATTACTACAGACTAATTTAAACTCTGCCTCAGGTAGCACTTTTGTTACCAGAAAAAGAATTAATAATTGAAATCTTGGGGGTTTTATTGTCTTGAAGATTACCATGTCAGACTGACATTGCAGGACATTATGAATATATTGCATCCATTCTTTGATAGTAGCCATTATTCCTTAAGGTACAACATTTGTAATGAAGGTTGACTATCACTAGATTATCTTTCAAACTGACTCTTAACAGGGGGACTGTGTTTGAGGAACTTGGGGCCCATGCAAATTATACTTCCTTTATGATTTCTGCAATTGTTTCCCTGAAAGACTTAAATATTCTACAGCCTGTCACCATAATAACAATACATAGCCACGACACTATATGAGCAGAACCCATGTGTACAGAATGGCAGGCCAAAAAGATATTTTTTATATTAACAAATTTGGACAATTTCCCTTTGTAATAGTAGTTTAAACAACAAGATATCTGGTTTTAACAGCTCAGACATTTTGCACCAAAATGTCTCTACTAGCAAAATTATAAAGTGTAGTCCAGGTCTGAATTTACTATACAGATTATGATACAGATATTTTTCACTAAAAACATGGTATGAAAGTATTTAAGCCATGTAATGCTAAATGATGTTATGTTTATCTTTTCCTCAATAGATTTTTTTGCTACAGGAACATCTACAATGTGCTAAAGAACAGCTTAATTCTTCCATGGTTTGGATTTATTTCATGTAACTTACAATGTGTACACTGTAGAAGTCTCTGTGAAAGCTGGTCCCTGCCATCCTCTTGTACTTAATAAAGGAAAATAGCCTTGTATATGTTGCATTATGTTTTATTTGGTTCAGACCTCTAAATCAGGTGTGCAATCTAAGAGTACCTATTTCTCTTTATTGACTATCATGGGAGATTAACTCCACAGAGTTATTTCTAATGGTGTAAAAATATTTTTAGGCACCACAGGTAATAATAATATAGTTATAAGTAGCACTAATGCTAAAATAAATAGGTATGGAAAAGCATTCCCTCTCACATATATATATATATAGGAATGAAGGGTCTAGGAAAAAAATAGCCTATATATATTAAGATAATAAGATAACAAGTTGTCTGAAGTTCTCATTGATAGGAGTGCATAAGATTGTTAGACAGATTTATATAAATGGATAAATGACACACTAGAATTAGAAAACAAAAAAAAAGTGGAGCAATCCAATTGGCCATAGGGTTGAAATACACTTGTTAGGATGTCCTATCAAAAAACTGTATTTCTGTAACATTAGGTCTGTATTTCTTAAAGAGACTGAATTTTATGTCAACAAGCCTATAGGGCATTTCTGTGAATCAACAGACTCTAAAAAGAAACATAGTTTTGAAAACTGTGTCGTTGTTTTGTCTTTCAGACTGACCCACATTTCAGATTTATATTTGGCCAAAAGCATGAAAGGAATCCTTTCAAATTGGAGAATTGTATCCTTTTAAGCAATGTTAGGTAACTATTTTCTAGAGTTTCTTATGACTTGGTAACGTTAGAGGCTTATGTTTCTTTGAAGCACAAAAGCAGAATTGTCTTAGCTTTGTTTCGTACTATGCAAATAATATACATCCATTTTTCATCATTAGTACTTATATTAATTTCATAGGTACTATAATAGCAATAGATTAAAATATTGTAATATCAGCACATAAAAAGTTATGTTTCAATAAAACAAATATTAGCAGTCATCTTGCAAATGTAATGGTTTTTATTTGTATTTCCAGCTGCAAGGATGATTTTAAATATTTTACTCATACTGTCATTAAAATTTTCCATAAAACATAGCCCCTATTAATTGTGGTATTGACCTTATGAGGGTAATTTCTCCTTTGTACACCTCCTGATTTGTGGACCCTGAAAAATGTTAATTTTTTGCACATAGTGTAGTACTAATAGCACCATAGGTTATTTTGAAGCATTAGTTGTTACAACACACTGTAGCAATTACTAAAATGATGTGATTCTTTTTTTTTTTCCCTATTTTTTTCTTTTAATCTGTCTGGACAGATCTCGTGGTTGTATTCAAATGTACACCAGGGAATGTTTGCAAAGCTTTTATGGTGTGCTTTAAGCAGCTACACAATTTTTGGTTTTGAGAGAGAACTTTGCCCTGAAGGATAAATCCTTTAGAGCTAAGAAAAAAGGGAACACAAGGACTCAGGAAAAAAAAGTTTCACAAAGATAGAGAATGATTAGTACAAAAGAAGGAGGAGGAGACATCTGTTGATTGAATGTTTTTTAGAGATAATTAAATGCATTCATCCAGAAATAACAAACATTGCACATCATTTGAAAGCACAGATAACTTTCTTGAAAACAAGAGAGAATTAAACAGAACCTAAAAATAATCAGCAGCTTGGGGGAAGTCAAAATTCTGTCACTGACATGACCTTCCAGATTTTGCACAACCTTAATGAAATAGCAGGAGCAACCAGGTGCTGAATGCTAGATTAATAGGGTATAAACATAGACAGAGGAAGCTGAATAATAATTTTCCAAATTATTGATCAACTTTCATAAGTAATCAAACAATTTTCACCAATAATACTACATGGTTTCATTTATTTCATGTAATTCTCACCTCAGGAACCTCACGTCTGTTTTTGAAAGTGTTAAGTATATTTATAAATAATTTATCCTGTTGAGAAGCTTCTGATACTTTGTCAAGTATGACAGATACATGAAGAAGACTTCAAAGACATAATACACTGTAATTCAGAGGAGTGATGTTCTGTGAATACAGAGTTAGGGATACTATATACCTTAAAGAGCAAAGAATAAACAGGAAGACATATTAATGTGACATTTATGCCAACTTAATTTCTACTTGGAGTATTTGTGAATAGTACTACATTTTATACTTTTTTTTTACACTGTGACAGAACTTAAATTGGCAAAAAATAATTCTTTCTTCAAGAGAAAGTACTCCTGGTCAGACTGGTCTCTGGGAGTTAATGTTACAGCGATATCACTTAGAACCTACTTCCTAGGAACATGAGATATTTGAAATAGTTACTGTTGCAACTAAGTTTCACCCTGTAGAAAAAACACACCAGAAATCTCCACCTTTATTTTTCATTCCTATCCCTCTGCATTTATGCTTCTCTAAGTCTTTGACTCTGGGCTTCATCTTCTGTTCTTGTTGGTTGCACAGAGAGCATCAATAAAGAATTGGAAACATACACAGACACAAAACCAACAAATCCATTTACATATTTATATGTAGATAAGATTTAATCTTTATACCTTATACATTTTCTATATGCAAAGCTAGTTTGGGATCAGGTTCTATGAAGAAGATTGTTTTGTTTTAAAAAGAATATATTCACGGATGTGTTTGACCAAGATGCACTCTTGGGGGATGAGTTTGATGAGACAAGTAGTTACTGACTTTTTTCCAGTTTCGGTGCTTTACGAGAAAAGTGTGATAGGTTGACCTCGGCTGGCTGCCAGGTGCCCAACAAGCAGCTCTATCAATCCTACTCCATCAACAGGACAGAGAGAAAATAGGATAAAAACTTGTTGAGATAAGGACAGGAAGATCTCTGCTCTGGCACCCGGAGCACTTCTTCATCCACTGTCTTCAGTGACCTTGTTCTCATATATCCTCATTCCTCTCTCTCAGCTGCTGGTACACAGTGCTTTTCACCATTTCTTAAATATGTTATGGTAAAGGTTCTGTAACATCAGATTTGGCCAGCAGCAGGTCCATCTTGGAGCCAGCTGGAGCTCTCTGGAATACAGGAGCAGTTTCTGATGTCTTCTCACCAGAAACCACCTTGTAGCCCATCCATCTGCTACCAAAACCTTGCCACAAAAACCAAATACAGAAAGTTAAAAAAGCCACAGATTTCAATGAACAGATGAACTTATGAGATAGGTCACTCCTGATATTAGACACAAATAAGGCTTGCAGAATCAGCAGCAACCCATGCAGACTCTCTTTAGCAAGGCTGAAGGGATCATCATACCATAAGCAGTAAGCTACAGAAAAGCTTTTCTCACACNCTCACACAGTTTGGTTGACCAGAATCATATGAAGGTTTTATTTATTTGTTTATTTAGCTTGAGCTTCTCCAAAAGTTCCTGAAAAACAGGAAGTCAATGTAGTACTGATAAGGAAGCTGTCAATATTGCTACAAGAAGTTACGGAAAATCCAAGATGACATTCCCGTGCATATCCCATGCATCCAAACGACTTGAGGAGTAAGAACCATGGTAGGAAAATGTTGACATTCTACACATTACCAAATATTCCAATAGGTTCCAGGCTTGCAGCCCCTGAGCTTCAGAAGAAGATATAAAACAAGCCAGATGCTAAATAGTATGAGCTAATTCTTTGACTAAACTGGTTTTCCAATGGACCAAGGGATTTTGCTATCTCTCAGCCATAAGAAATATGACTGATCCTATTCCCAAAACCATAGCACTTCTCTGTATATATATGGCTATTTTACACAGTGTGGTAGATAGCTTTTGTATTCCCTTTAAACACATACAGTGTACTGGTTTTTTTTCCTTACCTATTGAAGACTATCGACCAATATCATAACTAAACCAGTATGCTACCNGTTGCAAGAAAACTATAAGGCTTTTGTTTTATATTTTCATACTCTGTTTCTCTACTACGCCTGTTGTCCTGCAGTTTTTACTCACTTCATTTATGAGGTAATTTAAGAACAGACAAAAATCCTCTTCCCTGTTTCATAGAGATGAATTTATTTTCTTTTTGACTGAATATGACCAAATTTCATATGTGATATGAAGTGTGGCTTTTTTTGTGATTTTCAAATATTGATACATGTCAATATATGAGTCACATATTAATGCATTTTCAGCTCAGACAATGATTACAAATTTCTTAAATTAATATGCATGCATGTTTATTTACCTCATTTCTTTCAGTTNGTATAACAGGAGCACCCTCAGGGCGACGCCTGCTGAGGGAAGTGGAGCTGGCAGGCTGACCCGTAAACATTCTGCATTTACCTTTCAGCAGAGTCAACACTGAAACAGAACAAATCTCTCCTGTAGTCAACATGCCTTGAGGTACACCTGGAGATGCTCCCAAGCGACCTTGAGCAGCGTAAGGTTTCTACCATGCTCTAAGTAAGAAATAATAATTCAGAAGCAAATAAAAGGAAGCACCTCTCCCCATCCCTTTTCTAAAAAAAAAAAAAAAAAAAAAAAAAAAAAAAACAAAACCCCCAAATGGATCAAAACAGAAGCTGAAAATAGCACCTGAACCTACCATTTTTATTGCAATCTCTCCACAAATAGTTCCATCCCTCTGTGTGAGCCTTAACTGTTCTATAAGGTCAGCTTGCATTCGTCCTAACTCCATTACAAGCCCATCCACAACAGCACAGTGACCTGTCTTCAAAAAAGATAAGATCTCCTACTGAGGATACCCCTCAGACTGGTTGTCATAGAAGAGTTCCAGGAGATGAAAGTTCAAAGCCATTCTCTCTGACAGGGTCAAAAAAACAAGCTTACAAATTCCTACTTCGTTCTTAAGCTACATCACACCCATCAAATGAGATAGGATGTTTACACACAAATTTGACAGTGTCAAATATACGTAGGTTTGGGGGCTTCTTGGTGGTCTTGGATCATGTATCTGAGTTATGTTTGAGTCTCAATGTGAAGAGAAGTACCTTTTCCCCCAAAACAGGCTCTTGTAAGCAGGCATGACAGATTAAACTGTCATTGGCAAGTGAGCATCCAGGCAAAGAAGAAGAGTGAGTAATGAATGTCAGGGTGAAGCAGTCCTAGAAAGTGGGTAAACTCAAATGTTATGTGCAACAAATTGTGACTGAATTCTAATTATCAGGCATTTTTTTTGACTGAACTCCATGACATGAACAATCTTGTCCACTTATTTGGAATTGCAAGACAATTTAAGCACTCCATATTTCTTACTTGATTCAGCCTTAACATATACTTAGGTTTAGCTTCATTCTTCCTCCATCTCCACTATCTATGTCATGAATTTAGAGATTAGAAGTGTTTTTGTTTTAAATAGCCTTTTTTTGGTGCCTTTCACATCTGCACAGAGTTGTCCCATGTATTTATGCTTTGTTCTGTTTGACTTATATAATCCCATTAATGTACCATTTCCCCAATACAATTACAGTCTAAAACATCAGATCGAAGACTTGAAAATTTCCGATTTCCATATCAACTTTGACTTTTAATTTTATCATATTGTTTTCGTCCTAATTATATAATTTTCCTGTGATCCTTTCCGTTTCTGTCTCTGGTATGTACCTCTTTGAGTGACAAAAGAGCTCAAAGCCAGGGGATTATCATGCAGCTATTTTTGCTCTCTCTTAGAAAATATGTGAATGCTAACATTTTTTAAATCTCTGCTTATCTTAAATCAAACCAGCTTAATTCCCTGGCTACTTTAGTTGCTTCAGTCTTTTTGAGTCAATGTACTCCTGGTTAAGAAGTAGCCAAATATGAATGCAGACTTGAATCTTATCACTATATATTTAAAGTAGNAGTAGATTTGTGAGATAGGTGCTGAATCAATGAACAAAGACTTCACAATGAGACATCAGTCAAGATGACATATTAAGAAGTTTACTTTAGCTACTGAAAAAATTTACATTTGCCTACAAAATGAGAAGAATCCATCTTATACTTAAGAACAGCAACTCATGAACAGAAGCAGATAAATCAGATTGATGTCTTCTAAAGCCTGTAACTTACAGAATTTGAGGGAGTATCTTATCTGTAAACTTCAATTAGTTTCAAAAAAAATCTAAGCCATACATTAGATCACAATCAAAAATACAAAAACGGGAGAAAAACACTAAAA
>VZTT01025605.1:19486-31463 GCA_013400855.1 Buphagus erythrorhynchus | reverse complement strand
ATTATAAAAGAGTTCACAGGACTCCTGGCTACTTCAGCTTCCCATTCCTGTCTCCTGCTTGCTTCACACACATGTCCCAGAGCCTGTCCCCATGGCTTTCCAACCCCAGACAAGGTTTGGCTGCTCTCTCAGGTGGGCCATGTGTCACAGCACCCACTGCTTGCTTAGATTGCCTTTCTTCAAAGATTCTATCACCTGCACCTGCAAATGGCAATTTCCTCCTTAGCACCTCTTTCACTGTGTTATAGTGAATTTGTTTTATTCAGTTCCTCGAAGCACTCTGAGGTACAGTTTTCATGCAAGACTCAAATGCAAATGTAGAGTTACATACACTGTGTGCACTGAGTTTGAATCTCATATCTGCTCTGTGGGCCTTGGTAAAGAACTAAAAGCTCAGTCTCTCTGATCCATTTAACAGCATCTCACAATAAATATTTCTACATTAAAGAGCCCCAGCTTTCTGACTGGGCCCTTGCTCCTGTGATTCCTCTCATTTTTTATTAGCTGCAACATGATTCATGTTTTAATAACTTTCTCATTTAAAAATGGCATTAAATCAGATCATAAACATTGTATATATTTTTCATTGTCATTAAAAAGACCTTATACTGCAAAAAAGGTGTGTTTAAAAAGAATATCAATAAATTATAAGTTGAAGAGGCTCTTAAAATTAAAATCAGTCATTAAAGTACCTCTATCTTTCAAGGCAGATAATTATCAAAATGTAGATTTCTGAAACTGTGACATGTCACTATTTCTTTTGGTGCAGAAAGTGCTTGGACACTTTCCTGTTTAAGTTGTCATTAATGGAAGGGACAAAGGACATTGCATGCATGCATGGTCTATTTCAAGCTCAAAATAAAATGAGCTCTGAAAATGTAATTACTAAAAATGAAAAATATTAAATATCTTATCTTCTGGAGAGAAAATCTGCAGTGTTTTCTCCAACTGGTCAGGTCAGTAGTACAACCTCCATGGCAGCATATGAATGAGCTAAAAGAAACACTGCAGATTGTTCCAACTTCATCAAACCCAATGGGGCATAAGTGGTCCTTTTTTATTTTTGGTCCTACAAGTTCATAACCTGGGAGCCACAAGGTATAGTAATTCTAGCCATATAAGAAAATAATGCAAAGTAGGACAGAAAGTTTAGAGTAGGGTTTCTACCCCAGGCCAAACTGTGCCAAATTGAAATTCATTCTTCTCTAATGTTCTGTTTTTAAAAGACGTTTTTGGTGTTGGTTTTTTTGTTTGTTTGTTTTTTTGTTTTGTTTTGTTTTTTTTCCCTGGTGCAAATTAGAAAAATAAAGCAAATTATCATCTTGACAATACTTGATACCTTATGCCCATGAAAGCTGACTGTTGATTATCAGTATCCTGGATCTGGCATTGCTGAGCTAAAGGAGACTTCCAGGTGCACCAGGATCTGCTCCTTCAGGATCATTCTGCCCCAGAAACCCTGAGAGCACCCTGTCTCACTACACCTACTGCACTACTGTCCTGAGTACTCCCTGTCAGCTAGTCTAAACAAGCCTCTAGAAAACTTTTGCAATGAAGCAGAACTGCAGAATGGTCCCAGAGATCTGAAAAGCAATATCCCTTAACAGGTTACTGAAGTTAATAAAAGTTTGTTTGTGTTAACGTGTTTGGATCAGAAAAGTAATGAAAAGCTATTGCATTATCTAGAATCTATCTAGAGATAAAATTGCACTCACATAGTCAGCATAGTACCTCTTGATGGGGACTAATATTCCAGCAAGAGTATTTAATGAATGCTAATGAATGTTTAATAATTCAATGAATGTTTGCAACTCCTGCAAGATACATTCAGGGAAGTGTTTCTGGTTTTCCATTGATGCCAAATTAGATAAAAGTCAACCACTTTTTTTTTACAGAAGGTTATTACAAACTTGTCCAAAGCCACAGGCATTAGTATTTTACAGTGTTTCAAGAAAAAAAACAAAATTAATAGCTTTGAGATTAAATTGTCTGGATGAGGAAAAGAAAGCATGTTTATTCATTACCTTTAGTAACAGAGATTTGATCCTTTGCAAGTGCCTCACACAGAAGTGAAATTTATTTTGAAGTTTGGAGAAATCAAACCTATTTTTAGGCTTTTCTGCATGTATGTTTGCTTTCTCTTGCTTCACAAATGAACATACTTCTTGTGCAGACCAGCAGCTTCTTTTTCTGGACTCTCAGATGGCATAAGCACTGTTTGCCTGGACAGTTGTCTGTTTCCTAAATCTGCTGAATAGTTTCTAGCATTGAACTGTTCTGCTCAGACAGAATTCACACAAAGAGGCAATTCAGTTTGGGCTGATCAGTTTGATGAAGCTCCTCAATGGTGAAGACTTTACAGATGTCTCTGTTTGCCTGACAACCTCTTTAGGCAAGGTCTGGGTTCATACAAGTAAAGATGACTGGAGGTAACTGATCCAGCAAACATGGGAGAAATATCAATGAGTTGGGAATGTCAGGAGAAGTATATTGATGAAAAGCTTTATTGAGCTCATTATTGTTCATTGGACCTGATAGTTGACATAGACATCACACTGAGCATGGAAATGAGGGTGGGCAGTGGAATGAGTCATTAGAGATGATATTGTCTATATTTAAGCATTTTCTATATCTTCACCTCACCTATCTGCCAAGACAGTGCCTACTCTGGCACTTTGAGAGGGCAGAAAAAGGATTTACAGACATAATTGCATCATACAGTTGGATGCAGGATGGGAATCCCAGTATCAACAGAAAGGAACTTGAGACAGGGAAAGCAGGAAAAAGACCAGAACTGGTTTGTGGCTTGGTACAGTCACATACTAGAGCCACCTGCATGAATCTGAAACAAAGACAGATGTTGGCATATCAAAAAAGGAGAGATAATATCCGAAGCATCAGAGATTATATCAGCTAATCTCTTGTACTTTTCCTCAAATTTAAGTCATTTTTTCTATAATCCTTGAGTAAGCTTTGGTACTAGAAGGTGATAAGCACACACTAAATGAGTTTCAATCCAGTGTTTTAGGCACCCTATTCTGTGCCCTGCCAGAACAAATCTGGAATCAGCAAGAAAAGAAATCATCTTCAGAATATTAGTACTGCACATCTGAAACAGGTTTTGAACTTTTAAGTTAGACTCAAGAGATGAAGATTTTGGGTTTTTCATTATGCTTTTAGGAAAAAGGATCAATGATTTCCCTTCAATCAAACTCACAGCTCTGTTTGATTTCATTTTCTTATGTTTTTACTGTATGGTGCCCTGAGATGTTTGTTTGATAAAGTGCCCCATAAATGGGGATTTTTACTGTTATTGTCATTGCACTTCTTAGGTCCCAAACTATACATTGTTGTCACACTAACGTTTTAGACTGTCTGATATTTCATTGCTGAGGAGGATTGATCAGTCTTGTTACTGTTGCTAGTGAGACCAGTATATTTTGTAATTAACAGAGCAGCCTTTTGCAGAGTTCTGTGTTGGACTGGATGCCTAGGCAGAGCATTGTTCCCCTTACACACACCTCTGTATTTAGCCAACAAGGCTATAATGTCAGGAAGCAACAGAAATACAAAGCTTCCCATGATAGTTCTGTTTCTTTGCTATTTATTCAGCAAGCAGTCCATCTCATCCAAAAATATTGGCTGAGATCTGAGAAAAAAACAAACTATTTTCAAATAAGCTAATCGATGAGAGTCACCATCTTAAATAAATATTCTATTCTGCTTTCTAGGATAAGCAAAGGATATGACAGAAGAGCTTCTAAGAACACCATTTGATGCCTCTTTAAAATGGAACAGATTTTAAAGTATTTTTATCTTATTACCTATCCTATCATCCTTATCCTATCTTCTTTAGATCTTGCTACCCTTTAAATTCAGTCCAAATTCTGAATTTGTGTGTCTAAACCACACAAAACTGCTAGAGTACAGAGCCTAAAGGAGGTTGAAGGGGCCTACTTGAGTCAAATTTATTAAAACACAGCCTGGAATAAAAGGCTACATATGCTAAATGATGGTCTTGGCCAAAACATGTCAGAAAGCAAATAATATTGACAAGTTTATCAAGTGTTTGTTGAAAAAAAACATTATAGATGATCAAATAGTGCAATTCAGATCATTATTCACATCAAGCTGAGTTTTACTTCACTGTACTTTACTGAATGTGATCTCAGTTACACTGGCTAAGTCCACAGAAATTCAGTTTAAATCAATGGAGTAATAAATGACTTGAGCTAAACTAACAGATCAGGATTTGCTCATCTCACACATGTATTGAAAATTTGATCTGCTCACCTGTTATAAATACTTTTAAACACTTTTTACTATTGTAGCTTAACTGGATCTGAAATACCTTAGTGATTGAAGCACAATCCTTTTTACTTTACAGACAATGCTTATTATTTTGAAATATGTTCCCTTTTAGACCTTGGACTAAAGAATTGCTTCAACTTAGCTATAGAAACATCTGCCAATTCTCAACTTTTACTTCCAGGGTCAAAACACAGGTTCAGAAAGAAACTGTTTTTCCCAATTCTCAAGTCAAGATTGCAGAATTTGCTTTTAAAATAAATATAGTTTATTTTGCCTGCAACTGAGCACAACTGATACAGCAAACTAATAAATATGAAGGCACAAATGGCATATAATAGAGACACTTTCAAAGCTATTCTACATATGCAGTAAGAGTGTAGGAGAGCTACAAGAGAAAGTGTTTTTGCTGCTGATGGACTAGGAAAAAATAATCTATATTTAAGCACGGATTAAAATTTTGGAAGTTTTACACTGCTTTACTGAAGTGTCTTTATAAAATAGGAAATCTAAGCAAGCCAATGAAGGGAACATATACCTGGTGTACTAAATATAATAAGATTTTTTTTATTTTCTACACTGGCTTCTCTTGGCAAGAACAGATGGAGCTGTTTCCATTTTTCATGCCCTTTGATTCCTTGTGCACAAGCTGTCATTGTGCTAATAATTTTGCTGTACCTGCAATTCAACTCTTAGCACTTCTGAGATTCCTTTATCTTGGTTAATGTAGCTCTTCCATACTCTGGAAGCTGCTGAAATGGTGGGTGTGCCCAGAGCTTTCTTTTATATGAGGGAAATCAACTTCTTGTGCCAGGGAACTCCAACATCTCAGGAGCCTTGCAGACTGCCAGCATGCTCAGCCCACAGTGGGATACCTGGGTTTCAGCAAAAAGACAACTTGTTATGCTCAATAAAACCACACTGCCCCATCACACACATTATTCTGTCTTTTGTAGTCACCTCCTTACATGTTTCCTGATCAAAAGTATGAAAAAAAATCCATAATGCATCAACAATTTGATGGGGAAGATAGATAGCTGTGCATATTACCCTGTGTTGAGTTGTCCCATTTCATCCTGAAAGGCACTGGAACACAGCCAGCAAGACAGCCACGAGGGTCAGAAGGAGTCTCGAGAGAGATCTTGCAATTCAGATTTTCAGAAGCAGCTACTATGAGCCAGGTGCTTACAGATAACAACCTCTCTCAATAACCTAATGATTTGATCTCTCTATTAAAATATTTTTTCTACCACATAGAAGTTGCAGTTTTCATTATGTTTTCAGCTGCAGCATTTACTATTTGGTATCAGTTTAATGTGGGCATGTTGTGGTTTGACCCTGGCCAAATGCCAGGCACTCATGAAAGTTGCTTGCTCACCTTCCCCTGCCACAGCTGGGGAGAGGAGAGAAAAATTAAATAAAGGGTTCATGAGTTGAGATAAGGGCCAGGAAAAAACTCTCCAAGGGCAAAACAGGCTCAAATTAGAAGTACAAAGTGAGCTTATTGCTGACAAAATCAGAGGAGGATAATGGGAAATAAATAAGCCCTTAAAACACACTTGCTTCCTCTGATCCCTCCCTCCTTCCCACCAACACTGCAGGGAGACAGGGCATGGGGATTTTGGTCAGTTTGTCACTGAGGTTTTCTTCTGCTACCTGGGAAAGGAGCCCTGCCCCTGCTACACCATGGGCACCCTCCCACAGCAGAGTTCTCCATGACCCTGTCCACCATGGCTCCAATCTCATGGAGTCCTCCCAAAACTGCTGAGGCCCTCCCATGGGCAGACTGCCCTCCCAAAAGTGCTGCAGTGTCACTTTTCCATGAGGTGCAGCTCTCCCAGGACAGGCTGCTCCAGTCTGGAAGCAGGCCCCTCTCTCCATGGGTCTGCCACTGGATCACAGCCTCCTCCAGGCATCCACCTGCTCTGGCATGGGCACCTCCAAGGGCTGGGGGTGGTCCATGCAACTGGGATAAAAATATACTAGACAGCAAATACATGCTGATTAAATACATTATTCTCCTAAATAAGTGTAAGATAATTATTTTCCTATTTTTTTTCTTCCCTAGATTGAAATAATTACTCTTCCAGGAAGCCACAGCCATTCTTGCACAGTTTCTATCTGGTACTCATGCTTGGCTCAAAACCTGTCATTATGATTATAACGAAGACAAATAAGCTCAGGGATTTTGTTGGTGATCAGATGGTACAAAATAAATTAAGTAGAAATCATGGCCAACACTGACAAAACTATCACTTGTTTGAAAAATGTGAGTTGACCAAACAGTGGTCATCTTGGTTATATAGCACAAGCCTGTCATAATAGAGGAAGTAATTTAAGCATCTTCAGAGACTCAGCAAGCTCTACATGGCCATGGCATCAGAAGTCAGATAAGGAGCAGGACACTCATTTAAAAGAGCTGGGTATGTGATTACAACTGAGCCAGCTGTGCAAGGAAGGACACTGGCTTGATAAAAACTCCTGTCCCACCTCAAAGGATCTGCTTCTTAATGTCCTCTTCCATTACCCATCTCAAAACTCAACTTTTGCTGAACAAAGGCTGGATTGTGGTGGTCATCCTCTGATATTCACTTCTCTGTTACCATGCATGTCAGAAGAGCACCTGCTGCTTTACAAGTGGCCAATTGACCACTTAACCTTTAACATTTTAGTCTTTCACATTTCTCCCTGCAAAAGGAGAGAAGCTGAAGCTCTGAACTTGCTGTGAATCCCCCACACTATTTGACAAGAGACATCTCACCAGAGTACCCCATGATAAATGGGTTGATGGAAGAGAGGATTTCAGCTGGGGTTAAGCAGAGATAGATCAGGCCCAGTGTAACCCAAGTGAAAAATTAGTTTCTGTACAATCACATGAGCCCTCACTGTACTTCTATTTTGACTGCATTTCCAAGAGTGGGACACTTGTTTAATACACAAGTCTCTGAAAGGCTTTGCATCCAAACTAGTAACTAAGCAATTACCTTGTAATCAGAGACAGTGTTGACAATGCAATCAGGTGGCAGCGTGTAATTACACAGACTAACATCACATGCAGTATTTTGCTCTACACATTGCAAACTAACTGCTGCCATATTTTTTTCTCAAGCTGAATAAGACTCTGGAGATTCTAAACAACCAGAAAACATGATTCTCACAGCTTTTTTGTTGACATAAGTGAAATGCCTAGACAGGCCTATAAAAAAAAAAAAAAAAAAAAAGAAGGTAGAATATACCTTCTCCACTCTCTTTTATTTAGGGTAGCATGAAGTGTCTTAAAGGAAGGGTTTGGGGCTTTGGAGACCAAATCATATATCGGTATCTTTCCCCTGGGGCAGATTCTCCAACCACTGCCAGCTGGAAGACCTACTCCCTGCACAAGCAAAATTTAGCAATTCATCATGTCAAAGAATAAGGAGAGCTTCTCTGACTCTGGGGATCGATCTTAACACCCAAGGGGCACAAGGGCAGG
Organism: Buphagus erythrorhynchus; assembly: GCA_013400855.1. Classification (NCBI taxonomy): domain Eukaryota; kingdom Metazoa; phylum Chordata; class Aves; order Passeriformes; family Sturnidae; genus Buphagus; species Buphagus erythrorhynchus. Next base: position 23,683 of record VZTT01025605.1, on the reverse strand, counting down.
ATATAAAGTCTCTGAGTTACTGTTAATGTTGCCTTCTAGTAATAAAGGCCATCCATTCCGTCCATTGTTGTTAAAATTCCAAACCTATTGTTTTTTCCTATGAGAAAGTACCTGCGCTTCTGGGATGTCTGAACAGTGACCCAATGCATAGGAGTAAAATAATGGTAAGAAAGGTAAGAAAACCACCAGCAGCACCAAATATTACAGGCTATCATTTAAAAGAGAAACAAAGAAACAAACAAAAACCCCTCCAAAACAAACAACATAAAACCCAAACAACTTCTCCATAATTTAAGAATAAATGTTGCACTTCTAATTTCTAGAGTTCTCCAGACAGACAGTTTAAATTGATGGCTTGTTAGTGAGGACTAGCCCCTTTGTGAGATGTTTTCAGAATGATTGATTTACAATAAAGTGGCTCCTGGTGGGTGCATGCAGGTGGAACTGATTCAGATCGATTCCACAGAAGCTGACTAATCAGCTGTTTAAACTGGCAGAGTGCTCAATGACAGAAACAGTGCAGCTATCATTTTCTATCTAAGATTACAAATTAACTTGTTCTGTTTATCCTGGATGCCATCAATATGGAGAAAAGCAGCAGAGAGGGAAGCGGGATTCCAGACTGATGGTATAAAGCCTTTCCTGCAGATATGCTCTCTAACATTGACAATAAAGGCACAAAGGGAAATTTCATTACATATTAATGAAACCAGTGGAGAGCAACACCAAAAGAGGATGACTTCTTCAAATTATTAACTAGGATGGGAAGTCAACAATATTTTTAAAATGTGACCACAAAAGGATAAATCAATGCCAAAATGGCCAAGAGTAAACACGTACTGTCCCACGCACTCCCACACAGGCTATCAGCCTGTTCCTCCCAGAGGATTAGCATCTTTAGAGACTGGTATTTCCAGAAATGATTAATGCTAGGTAATCAACATTTCAGCCTCCACAGTCATATCCCTGAAAGTGTCATTTTTACAACAAGATGAAAAACTCCATGGGGAACACAATGTACGTGGGTAAGTGAAAGGTGTCAGAGAGAATGTGGGTAAGTGAAAGGAGAATAGATATTCCCTGCCTCCGAATTGATAACAAGAGCAGGTGTAAAAGGGGCAGGGGGGCCTAGCAAAATAATTTTAACCATCTCTCATTCATAATGCTTCCTTCATTTAATACTTCTGGCATTAGAAAAGTTTTTGGATTTCTTTTTTTATCCTTCTTCCCCATCCCACATTGACATACTCCAACTCTTAATTCAATTTAAAGCTGCAAAAAAATACCAAGTATGCCTCAGTTTAAAGGGTAGCTATCCTATTTTTCCCAGCTGGAGATAGAGGTGGTGATGCTAAAATATGAGGTTTAGCTAACCTACTAGAAAAGCTCCCCTTCACCAGCCTGTTAAGGCTCAGATAAAAAAAAAGAAGGAAAAAAAAAAAAAAGTATAGCTCTCTGAAATTGTCCAGTCCCACTCTCTGCAGAGCTTGACTAATTCAGTGATAACTGCTTGCAACTTTAAGGGCCCTTTTATGGTCTGAGAGCAACTCATGACACCTGGGGTTAAAAACCAAACAGACCCAATCCACCTGATGATCATCAATACCTTACAAACTGATCCAAACTAAAAAGAATCATTGAAAAGTGCTGCACTAACACCAATGCTTATCTTATAGAAACTTAGATTTAGTTACATCAGTAATTTGGATACATCAGTCCTTTTAAGCATTAAGATGACTGTCAATCTGATTTAGAATTTGCACACATTTAAGGATCAACCCCAAATCAAAACTAATATTTTATTGTAACTTTTGAGCTGCATAATACATGGTCTTACTGTCATCTGCTTTCGTCTGGCATTGATAACAGAAATTAAAATACTAAGCAGATACTGACATTAAATTTGTTGGCCTAGGAGGTAAATATTTCGACAGATGTACTGGTAAAGCTACTTTTCATTGCTACAGAAAGGAAAGTAAAACTTGATTATCAGTAATAAAGGAAAACAATATATCGTGTTACTACATGCATGCTAAATGTCAAAAATAGTCAAGTATGTTTTTGACATGAAATATGTCTATGAAAGGAAATACATGTGTGACTAAAAAGGAAAAGCAAGACAAAACTCTTGAGCTCTTTGACATCTTAGGATAATCAGAGAATTGCTACTATTTTCCAAGAAAGGAAAGTACTCTAATTTAGGAGAAAACACTTACTAGGTAGGATAATTAGGAAGGCACATGCAACACTTGGATGTGTCACATTAGTTTCTGTGATCATCTGCTTTTGAGAAGATTAGCCTCTTGACCTTCGCTGTCTTAGCCTTGAACAGTGTTGAGTGCCCAGCATACTGAGGTAAAATTCAGCTGCCTCCTTGCTGACTTCCCCATGAGTCCTCAGCTCTGACCTGAAGGGATCTTTTCTGGCTCTCCATCTCCAGAGAGGAGCAATAATTCAGTGCTCCTGCACATGGCCCAGCTCTCTCCTGAGCGAGCTGCCAGAGCCAGCTGAGTTATGTGGGCTCCCATTGTGATGGGGGCTTCTCGCAGCAAATTGATCTGATCGTGCTGGAGTCATTTCATTTCAGACCTTCAGGCTGATGGGCAGTCCCAGAGGTGAGATAAGCTCCTTGGCTCTGAACTGAAGAAGACATGTTTCTTCATGATAAGATTGCCAATTCAGAATCAGACACTGCTTGGACAACCAAGCACAGGCACTGAGCATGATCCATCACAGAGAGTTTTGTTCACACGTGTAGTACAGAAACAGACACACACTCAAACTTTTGATGCCCAAGAAAATAAATATAACAATGTATTGTAAAGAAAATCTAGTGCAAAACTCAAGGAAACAACTTATCAACTGTCCAAGTAATGTGGGATGACGAGATCATGAGAAGGGAAGAATCCCAAAGCACAACCAGTTCATTCTGGGTTTAGTAGCTCCAGGCTGAACCAGTGTATATTGCTGGTTTCTGTTTCCTTTCACCTTTACATCTTCTGAACACTGGTCATGTCACCCAATTCCCACACTGACTGCAGACCCTTCTCTGAAGCTTCCCTAAACTAATTTTTGATTGATCTAGAGCATTTGGGAAAAGATTTAAATTTTTCAGTATAAAAAAATCAGTCGCAGTCTGAGTAACAACTATTAAATTTAAAGAAAAATATTAAATAATGTGGGTTTTCTGGGTGTCAATTGAGAAGAAACCTAGCATTTGAGAAGATGTCAGCATTAATAACTCTTTTCTAGTGGTATTGATAACCTTAAAATCAAGTAAATAAATTTTCAAAAATGGGCAGAGTCAGATATATAACCAACCTAAACCTTTAGGCTCAAGCCTTGCTCTTACAGGGCATTCAAAATAATTCTGAATTGTTATTTTCAGTGGTTCACTTGTCTTTGGTACATATACCTCTTTCAAGGTCCTGGACTGACTAGAGTTCATGACCATACCCTGTGAGATTCATTTGTGTAAGAAAAATTGGAGGGAAAAAAGAGAGTAAAAAATAGAGGTAATGAAGACTTGCATAAAATGGTACAAATGGCAGTTACTGATGCAAATTGTTTTACTGTAATGTTTAGTGAAAGGTCTGGAAAAGCCAAAAATTTTTAGTATGATATTGATACCAAGAAACTAAAAGAATCATTGGTATAATTAAAACAAACATTAAAATTTCCACTGGTGTGTAGGTTCTTAAACAATAACTGATAATTTATCCAAAAGAATTTCTCAATAAAGAAAGGATGAAAAGTTCTCCCCAAGCTAGGAAGAGAAGGAGGGAATTCTTGAAACAAAACTGTATGTCAAAGATATTTCTTTAGATGTATATATAACTGTTGAACAGTCAATCATGACTGGGTTTTCAGTGCTGCTTTTAATCTTAAAATAGCATATATACAGCTTAATTGCCCATGGGCAAGAGCTGAGGGAGNAGATTTGCACTCTGGGGAACCAATGTTAGATCTAAATCTAGTCAAGAATTCAACAGGGGTTTCTTCCCAGGTGGGGAAGAGAGTAATTAACATAATGCAGGAAAAAAAATTAATTGTAATAGATTAGAATATTTCATATCAAATACAAATTTCCCATTGATTTTTGCACTTGAATTCTAACAGCTATAATATATTGAAGATAGGGAAGTATAATAATAATGATGACATTAATAGCACTCTAGTGTAAAGAATTATTAAGAC